>CAUYTI010156690.1:0-50369 GCA_963575145.1 Galago senegalensis
CCCGCCACAACGCCTGGCTATTTTTTGGTTGCAGCCATCATTGTTGTTTGGCGGGTCCGGGCTGGGGATTCGAACCCGCCACCTTAGGTGTACGTGGCTGGCGCCTTAGCCGGTTGAGCTATAGGCGCCGAGCCATGATGGGTGTTTTATGCACACACAGTCATACTTTTATGCCTACATAAGTCTTTACAATACACATGCTATTCAGAGCTGTTAGGGTAGTTTGGAAATAAGAGTGGAATCCTTTATGTTTGGTTTGCTCTTGATTTTTTATCTAGAAACTCAGATTGGCTCTTCCTGCTTCAGCCCAGATTTCAATTTGGTACTACTTCAACTAGGACCCTGCTTTCCTTCCCTTCCTCAGTCCAGCAGTTTCAGCCCTCACCTTGTCCATAATGCATGCTTCAGCACCTCACTCTCCTGTGTTTCCTTCAAGGAGTAAACCAGTATTTAAAAAAAAAATTTTTTTTTTAAGAGACAGAGTCTCACTTTGTTGCCCTCAGTAGAATGCTATAGCATCACAGCTCACAGCAACCTCCAGCTCCTGAGCTCAGGCAATTCTCTTGCCTCAGCCTCCTGCATAGCACCCACCACAGCACCCAGCTACTTTTTTTTGTTGCAGTTTGGCTGGGGCTGGGCTTGAACCCACCATCCTCAGTATATGGGGCCTGCGCCCTACTCACTGAGACGTAGGCACTGCACCCTAATTAAATCCTTTTATTTTTCGCAGTTTTTTTGGCCGGGGCTGGGTTTGAACCTGCCACCTCTGGCATATGGGGCTGGCGCCCTACTCCTTTGAGCCACAGGCGCCGCCCCAGTATTTCAAATTTTAATTCAAGAACAGAGTTGTGGGACCTGGGTAAGGTGAGGTTTCCCTTTACATTCTTTTGGGTATGTGGGCTATATCTATTGATATTATTGAATTAGAAATTGCAACTGAGAACCCTGAACATTTTTTAGGGTACTCAGTGCTGGATATTAAGTATTCTTAGATGAAAAGCTCAATCCTACCCAAAATCCTACCCTTCAGTAAGTGGAATGTCTATTGGGGGTGAGGTAATTTTACAACTATAACATAATAAAGTTGTTGTGAGAGTATAGATGATAGGAAAATTAAATTTGCCTTGGTAAGCCAAGGAAATCTTCCAGCACTGAAATTAGCATTTCAAATGAGACTTAGGGGATGGTTAGGGTTGCCTAGAAGACCAACAAGGGGAGGGTCATCTGGGTAGACAGAAGTGCCAGGGGCTGTGCAATTACCGTGTTCTGAGAACAGCAGTTCTGATCTGGTCAATTTAAATCTGAGGTTTGGGTGGGATTTAGGTGTGATGAGGAGGCTGGACAGAGAGATCATGTAATGCAAAGGAACTTAGGTTATATTCTATGGGGAGCTGTTGAAGAATAGGATACAATCTGATTTCTGTATTAGAAGGATTCTAGACTGAAGAGGAATTAGGCTGAAGGCAGAGCAAAAATCAGAACTGTCTTCATAATCACCTAGTAGAAAGAGATACTGAAGAGTCACATTTGGGCATTTGGGGCATAAAGAGGAGGAGGAAATAGTCAAAAGATATTTAAGAAATAGGATGGGTTTGAGGAGCTTGATTAGGTAGTGGGACAGTTGAGGTTAGGAGCATAGGCTCTGAACTCAGACCTGGATTCGAATCCTAACTCTGTCATTTCTTAAAGGGATGGCTCGGGATAGTTACTTAACCCAAATTTTTCAGCTATAGAATAGGGACAGTAATTCTAGCTTTATGGGACTTTTGAGAAGATTCAATGAGAAGATACATGCAGAGATTGTATAGTAAACATATGGTAGCTATTTTTGTTTTTGTGAGGATGGCTTCCAGGTATATGATTCAGGACCAACCTGGGTTGGTTCCATTCACTGTAGGAGGAAGTGCAGAAGGGGAGAGCTGGTGTAGAGTGGAGGAGGGTGGGGAAAGATGCTCACTTAGGGACTTGTGCAAGTGTTTAATAGAAACGTAGTTTAGGTTGGCTATAACCATCAGCTCAGTCATTCCTCTCGGTCCCATCCTTTGTTTCCATGTCTTCTCTTGTGCTGTATTTTCCTCATTCCCCACCAATTCCACTCTGGTTTGCTCCCCTTTGCTGCGCTGGTTCATGTCAAGTGGTGCCCAAATCAGGGACCAGAGTATAGAATAGTAGGTGCATGCAGGGGAGGGAAGCCCCCTTGAGGACAAAGAAGTGAAACTGCGCAGTTGGTAAGTAATTTTTGTGTGTATGGGGGTAGTTTTCATTGAGAGTGACAAATTATGGGGCAGTCAGGATCTAAAGAGCAAGAACTCTTTACGCAAACACTCAAATCTATGCTAAAAACTAGGAGCTGTTGTGTTCATATTAATGAATTAGGACCCTTTCTTCAATTTGTTCCAGAAATTTGCCCTTGGTTTCCTGAGGAAGGCACAGTCAATGCAGCAACTTGGAATAAAGTAGGAGAACAACTATGCTCTCACTATACAACCCATGGCCCTGCTCGGTTTCCCACTGATGCCTTTCCTCTTTTGGACCTAATTAGAGACTATTTAGACCCCAACCCTTATGAACAGGGACACCCCCCTTTCCAATCTGTGTCCCATTCTGCTCCAGCAGAAAACCCCCCTCCCCACTGAATTTCAACAAGAGTTACAAGATGAGGAAGAGAGTTTGAAAAGGAATGCTCCTCTTCCACCTCAGATGCAGACACAGACCCTTCCAGGCTAGTAACTATGCCTGGAATTACCTAAACCTGTTTTGTCTTGCCTCTCTTCATACTCTCCTTTGCCAAAGTTTAAAGAATTTGCCTCTGTGGCATCTTTAGCTCCTGGGTAGGAGGCCTAAACTGTTCTTCAAGCCCATAAACACTTTTGAAATATTACAAACGAAAACATCCATTTCCTATTTAAGATACAAATTCTCAAAAGATTCAATTCTCCCACTCAATTAACTTTAAGTAGTTTTAAAAGTGACCATGAGGATCCCTAGGCTACTCTGGTAAGCGCTATGTACTGCTGGGGAGGTCTTGTGGTCACCTGGACAGGCGGGACTGGGAGTGCAGTGCTCCAACACTCCTAGCAGTGCTGCCAGGAGATTTCTCCTGGGAGTCTTGAGGTTCTGCTCTCACACACCTGTTGTTCCCAATCACTGTGGTCTACCTACTTAATTTTGGTTGCCTGCTGAAAACTTTAATTCTCATTAGTTCTAATTTTGTTCTCGAGAAATTTAGTGTTTCTATATTTGTTGTGTATTAAACCTAGGTGAATTGCTAAAATACATAAATTAAATACATAATTAAAAAATAAGCTGAATAAAATATGTTTTAGAATATTTAAAAAAGAAAAAAGAAACTTAGTTTAAAGCACAGAAGGGACATCTGGCCTGTAGATGGAGATTTGGGAATCTTCTTAGTAGACCCAAATTCAGGCCATTGAATAAGATCTTAGGGTGGGGATTGGGGATGGGGAGTGGAAAAATGGCACATAGAGTGTATTAAGTTGCTTGGTCCATCTGAACAAACTAGCACAGACTGGGTGATTTAAAGGCAAATTTCTTTCTTCACAGTTCTGGAGGCTCTAAGTCCAAGATCACGGCATTGTCAGGTTTAGTTTCTTCTGAAACATCTCTTCTTGGCTTGTGGATACCACCTTCTCTCTTTCCTTCTTATGGACTTTCCTCTGTGTGCATGTATGTCTTATGAGGGCACTAGTCGTATTGGATTTGGGCCCACCATAAAAGAAAATCTCATTTTAATTCAGTTACCTCGTTAAAGATGTTATCTCCAAATGCTTTGATGTTTTGAGGAACTGGGGGTTAGGGCTTCAACATGTAAATGGGAGATCACAGTTTAGCCCATAACACCATGAGGGAGAAAGTAGAACAGGTAGAGGAAGGGAGATTGCAATAAGCAACTGAAGAGGACTCTCTAAAGAGGTAAAAGGCAAATAGATGGAGAAGTAAGTCTGAAAATAAAGGGAGGGTTTTAGAGAGGGAAGAATCAACACAAACACTGAGAGCAATTTGTTTTATTTTTATGAATACATGTGGTTTCTTTTTCTAAAATGGAGGCTTTTAATAGACATGCTGAAGCAAATGTTCAATAGGGTTTGCCTTACTCATACCACTTGCAAAATGGTTATGAATCAGAGTTATATGAAGTTTTTGATGCCAGTAAGTATTGAATATCTTCTTGCTGTGGCTTAAAATCTACAAGAGAATGGCTGTGAAACGTATTTTGTTCAACTAAATGAGACATGACAAATTGGATTTAGGAATCATAGTTTACTATTTAAATCTCTCCACCAAGATTCTTTATTTATTTATTTATTTTGAGATAGAGTCTCCCTCTTCTGCCCAAGCTAGAGTGCCAGTGGCGTCACCATAGCTCACTGCAACCTCAAACTCCTGGACTCAAGTGATTCTCCTCTCTTAGCCTCTCGAGTAGGTTGAACTACCAGTGACACCACATCTATTTTTTGGAGGGGTGGGGTGTCACTCTTCTTAAGCTGGTCTTGAACTCCTGGCCTTAAGCAATCTCCTGCCGTGGCTTCCCCAGAATGCCACATTTGCAGGTGTGAGCCACCACATCCAGGCAAGACTCTATTATTGCTAAATTCTAACTGCATGGTAGTTTTGAATGCTTAAAATTTTTGTAAGGGAGGTTTAGGGATGAAATTGATAAATTCTTTGAAATTACTCTGCCACATGCCTTGTTCTTACCTTTTCCCTCAATATCCAGTTCACCAGCAAACCTGTTCTGCTTCATATCTCAAGTATATTTACTTATTATCTCCACTGTTATCAGTCCAAGCTGTGACCAGCTCTGCACTGGACTACTGTAGAAGTCTTTTAACTAGACTCCTGGCTTCCATCTTGCCTCTTTTAGAGGGAAAAAAAAAAGTCAGATTATGCCATTCCCTGATTGAAACCTTAAGCAGCTTCTCATTATACTTGGAATACAATCCAGACTCTGTACAATGATCTACATGATGAAGACTTTGCCGTCTTGCCTGTCTTCCTTTATCACACTTATTCCTCGGGCCTTGTTGTGCTTCATTCCCTTCTCCTGGTTTTCAAATGATTCCTTCAGTCTCAACTCAAATGTCACTTTTTTTTTTTTTTAAATTTCAGGTTAATGTGAGAGTACCAATGACCAAATCACAATATTTGAAATTGGCAGGTAGAGCCCCTCTTATAGCTATGTCCTGCACCCTAAAGGAGTGCCATACACTCCCACATTGTGCCCCTTCAGTGGACACAAACTCCCCTTCTCCCCCTCCCATGCTCCCCTTACCCCCCAACTTGAATTGAAAATGAGTTTTTCTCTTATGTGGGGGAGAATTAGATCTTATTAGGCTTAACATTAGTATTGAGTACATTGTATATTTGCTTTTCCATTCTCGTGATACGTTACTCAGAAAAATATGTTTCAACTCCATCCAGGTTAATACAAAAGATATGAAGCCACCACCTTTTTATGGCTGAATAGTATTCCATGGTGTGTATGTACTACAGTTTGTTAATCCATTCCTGAGTTGATGAGCAATTAGGTTGTTTCCATGTCTTGGTGATTATAAATTGAGATGTGATAAACAATCTTGTATGTAAACGATCTTGTGATAAACAATCTTGTTACATCCTAATGATAAATGATTTTCTTCTGGATAGATGCTTAGTAGTGGGATTGTGAGGTCAAATGGGAGATCTAATTTGAGTTCTCTGACGATTCGTCATACTTCTTTCCAAAGAGGCTATATTAGTTTGCAGTCCCACCAACAGTATAAAACTGTTCCCTGCTTTCCACATCCATGCCAGCATCTGCAACTTTGGGATTTTGTGATGTTGGCTAATCTCATTGGGGTTAGATGATATCTCAGGGTGATTTTGATTTGCATTGCTCTGATGATTAGGGACAATAAGCATTTTTTCATATGTTTGTTAGCCATTTGTCTGTCTTCCTCAGAGAAGGTTCTGTTTGTGTTGCTTGCCCAGTTATAGATCGGTTTGTTTGCTCTTTTTTTTTGGTTAATTAATTTGAGTTCTCTATAGATTCTAGGTATCAAGTCTTTGTCAAATTTGTAATATGCAAATATATTTTCCATTCTGAAGGTTGTCTATTTGCTTTGATTGTTGTATTCTTAGTTGTGCAGAAACTTTTCAGTTTAATTAAGTCCCATTTGTTAATTTTTGTTGTTGCAATTGCCACAGAAGTTTTTTTTCATAAAATCTGTCCCCAGGCTAACATCCTGAAGAGTTTTCCCCACACTTTCTTCTAGGAATTTAATAGTTTCTGGCCTTAGATTAAAGTCTTTTATCCATCTTGAATCAATTTTTGTAAGTGGTGAAAGGTGCTGGTCCAGTTTCAGTCTTTTATATGAAACCAGTTTTCCCAGCATCATTTATCGAATAGGGAATCTTTCCCCCAGTGTATGCTTTTGTTTGGTTTATCAAAGATTAGATGGCTGTCAGAGACGGATTTCATCTTTTGGTTTTCTGTTTGGTTCCAAATGTCTGTGTCTCTATTTTTGTGCCAATACCATGTTGTTTTGATTACTGTGGATTTGTTATATAGCCTAAAGTCTGGTAGAGTGCTGGCTCTGGCCTTGTTTCTATTACTAAAAATTGCTTTTGCTACATGGGGTTTTTTCTGGTTCCTGTGAAACAAAGAACTATTTTGCATAGTTCTTCAAAGTATGATGTTGATATTTTAATGGGGATTGCACTGAATCTGTAGATTGCTTTGGGAAGTATTGACATTTTAACAATATTGATTCTTCCCAACCAGGAGCATAGTATGCTCTTCCATTTGTTAATATCTTCTGCTGTTTCTTTTCTTAGGGTTTCATAATTCTCTCTATAGGATCCTTCACCTTCACCTCTTTTGTTGGATATATTTCTAGGTATTTTATTTTCTTTGAAGCTACTGTAATTATGTCTCTGATTATTTTCTCAACTTGGCTGTTATTAGCATATGCAAAGGCTAGTGATTTGTGGATAATTGATTTTAGACCCTGTGATAATTAATGTATTTTTTCATCACTTTCAGGAGTCTTGTTATTGAGTCTCCAGGGTTCTCTAAGTATAAGATCATATCATCAGCAAAGAGCAAGAGTTTGACTTCCTCTGCCCCCATTTGGATGCCATTTATGTCTGTCTCTTGCCTGACTGTATTGGCTAGAACTTCCAGTGCTATGTTGAATAGTACTGGCGATAGAGGACATCCTTTTCTGGGTCCAGTTGAAAAGCTTTCGGTTTTACTCCATTCAGTATGATGTTAGCTGTGGGTTTGTCATAGATGACCTCAGTCAGTTAAGAAATGTACCACTTATGCCTATATTCTTAAGTTTTCTTGTTAGAAAAGGATGCTGAATTTTATCAAATGCTTTTTCTGCATTTATTGAGAGAATCATATGGTTTTTGTTTTTGCTCTTATTGTTATGGTGAATTACATTTATGGATTTGTCCATGTTAAACCAGCCTTGCATCCCTGGGATGAAGCCTGCTTGATTGTGACATATAAAATTTGTAATATATAGCTGTAATCTCTTGACTCATATTTTATTTAGAATTTTTGTATCTATAGTCATTAGTGAAATTGGTCTGAAGTTCTCTTTTTTTTTTGTATCTTTTTCTGGTTTTTGTATCAAGGTGATATTTGCTTCATAGATGTTCTGGGGAAGATTCCTTCCTTCTCAATGTTTTGGAATAGTTTCTTCAGTATTGGCATAAGCTCTTCTTTGAAGGTTTGATAGAATTCTAGAGTGAAGCCATCTGGTCCAGGGCTATTTTTTGTTAGAAGATTTTTTATTGTTTTTTGTATCTCAGTGTTTGATATTGGTCTTTTCAAGAGATCTATGTCTTCTTGATTAAGTCTACAGAGAGGGTATGATTCCAGGTTTTGGTCCATTTCTTCCATATTTTCAAATTTCTGAGCATAGAGTTTTTTTTCTAGTAGTCCAAGACAATCTCTTGTATTTCTGTAATATCTGTTATTATTTCCCCTTTTTCCTTTCTCACTGAGATTATTAGAGATTTTACTTTTCTGTTTCTAGTTAGTCTGGCCAATGGTTTGTTGATTTATTTATTTTTTTGAAGAACCAACTCTTTGTTTCATTAATTTTCTGAATGATTCTTTTGTCATAGATGGCTTCAATCAGTTAAGAATCAAAATTCTTTTGATTTCATTAATTTTTGATGTAATTTTGGTTATTTTTTCTGCTAAGTTTGGGATTATATTGTTCTTCCTTTTCCATTTCATTAAGATGATTCATCAGTGTGTTGATGTGCTCTCTTTCTGTTTTTTGGATGTAGGCTTTTAATGCAATAAATTTTCCTCTTAAAACTGCTTTTTCAGTATCATATAAGTTTTGGTAGCTTGTGTCTCTTCATTGTTGTTATGTTTGAGGAATTTAATAATTTCCTTCTTTATGTCTTCATTGACATGTCATTTATCATAATGTTAATTTCAATGCCTTTGTGTGAGGATGTTTGTTTTTATTGGCGTTGAGTTCCACCATTACTGGCTTGTGGTCTGAGAAGATACAAAGTATAATTATAATTCTTTTAATTTTGTTGAGGTTTGATTTGTATCTTAGTATACGATCTATTTTGGGGTATGTCCCATGGGCTGATGAGAAGAATGTATATTCTTTAGCTTTGGGATGATGTGTTCTTTATATGTCTATTAAGCCCATTTGTTTTAGAGTCTCATTTAAGTCCCTTGTATCTTGCTTGGTTTCTGTTTAGAAGATTTATCCAGTTCTGTCATAGGGGTGTTAAACAAAACAAAAACAAGAACAACAACAAACCCCCAAACAACAACAACAACAACAACAACCCCAGCAACAAAAAAAGGAAAAAAAAAAACAATCCTGGATATCAGGTGGTGCTGTGGTGTTAGGAGATGGAGAACACATGCTGGAAACCACTGTTTAGTTGTGGAGAAGATCAGGTCTTATCTTCCTGACTTAGTTTCTCCTGTAGGATCTTCCCACAATGACGGTCCTCTAGCATCCACAACCTTCCCACAATGGTTGCCCCACTAGCAGCCAAGCTGGTAGGTAATCCACCCCACCAGGTATTCATACCCAGCACTTAACACTAAGTCCACCCACTTGTCTAAGACCTTCATGGCAGTTCCAATGCAGTCAAGCCCAAGATCAGAAACCTACAGGACAGTGCTTTCCCCTCAGACCTCTGTGTGAGGGTTGGCTGGCTGGCTAGTCCCCACCCATTCCCACACACTTGCCTTCTGTGCCAGATGTCCTCAGCTCCTGATGTCTTTGCTGGTTCCTGTGGTCCACTGCTGCTTCAGTATGCCTCCAGAGTGATGACTCCAGGTAGATTCCCTCTGCTGGACATGATTTGGGCCTTTTTGCCTGCTGCGCCTTGTCAGGAGCAGGCTAGTAGGGACATATTTCTAGTCTACCATCTTGCTCTGCCTCCTTCAAATGTCACCTTTCTGCACTATCACAGCTAAAATTACTCCTTCCCCCTTTCTTAGTCTATCATGCTACTTATTTGTTTATTTTTCCAAGAGTATTCACTTATATATTTCAATATTTTTAATAGTGAGTACCGGTGAGAGGTAGGAGTAGATTTTAAAAGAAGAACTATCCTAGAGCATGTTATTTAGCCCTAAAAAATGTAGTTTAGAAAAAACTAGGTTTTATTCAGTATTTAGATTTTCTAATTCATTATGAATATTATAATGCATGCTTTTCAGATACTTAATTTTATCTTATATCTTAGTTTTAAGAGGGTTGACTTATTCTCAGATGATATTTTATATTTTCAAGCTGATTTTTTTCCAGTGGTATCAACCACTGGAAAATGGTTGATTAAATATATACCTATGTATGAAACATAGATTTCTTGTTAAAAGGAGTTTTGAGTTTATATAGCAAAACTGAAGAGAAAGTGAGAGACTTCATATATATCCTTCCCACCCACTTCCACCCTCCTCCACCATCAGCATCAGGCACCAGAGTGATCCATTTGTTGTGATAAGTGAACCAATACTGACCCATAATTTTCAACCAAAGTCCATAGTTTGCATTAGGGTTCACTCTTTGTGTTGTAAAATCTATGGGTTTTGACAAATGTATAATTACATGTATCCCCCATTATAGTATCATACAGAATGGTTTCACTGTGCTAATGATTCTCTGTGTTTATCTTATTTTTCCCTTTCCCTCCTCTAATCTCTAGCAACCACTGATCTTTTTACTGTGTCTGTAGTTTTACCTTTTCTATGATGTTGTATAGTTGGAATACAGTATGTAGCCATTTCCGATTGGCTTCTTTCACTTAGTAATATACATTTAATAGTCTTCCATATCTTTTCATGGCTTAATAGCTGATTTCTTCTTAAAGCTGAATTTACCACAGTTTATCTGTTCACATATATTTGCCATAATTTATCTGTTCACATATTGAAGACATCTTTGTTGCTTCCAAATTTTGGTAGTTATTGTTACAATAGGTGAAGGAGACTGGGGGATAAGGGTGAGACCAGATGCAGGGGTGTGCAAAGTTGTGTACAGATGGTCAAATAAGCTACCAGTAGCTGGGCTGTTAGGCTCAGAGCTAGATGTAGAGGTTGGCAGAGTGGGTGCAAGTGTCAAAGTCTAAGTAAGTGGGGGTGGGGAGGCGGTGCTAATAACCATAGAAAAGAACAGGCTTGAACTGACTTGTCCACTGTCTAGGTCATCTTACATGAACTTTGGCTAATTACAGTATCATTTGCATTGTGGTTTTAAAAGTTTTCTGCCCATGAAATTACCATGACAGTTCTAAAACAACTAAATAAAATATAAAAATGAAAAGGAACCCAATTCTAGGAATTACTTCCCAAATTCTAGTAAAAACCAACCCTTAGTAAGTAATAGCTAATTAATGAGACTCAAAAAGCCAAAACCCCTACATCTTCTCAGTGTGCCTACTCTTTGGGGCCTACCTGCCCTCTCGCTTGAGGGTGTACTTTCACTTTTGCTTTCTATTTATTTAATTTATTTACATTTTATTGTTAGAGGATTCATTGAGGGTATAAAGAATTAAGTTACACTGATTCCTTTTGTTAGATAGAGTCCCTCCTATAATTGTGTCATGCCCCCAAGAATTGTGCCATACACTGTGACCCCTAACCCTGTCCCTCCTCCCCTCTCCCTGCTCCCTCATTCCTCTACCCCCCCACCATGTGTTAGGTCATCTACTGCCTTCATGTTAGAATTGAATACATGGGATTTTTACTTCTCCATTCTTGTGATGCTTTACTAAGAAAAATATCTTCTATTTCTATCCAGGTTAATACAAAAGATATAGAATCTCCCATCTCCTTTAGTGGCTGAATAATATTCCATGGTATATATATACCACAGTTTGTTAATCCATTCCTTGGTTGGTGGGAATTCAGGTTGTTTCCACATCTTGGCAATTGTAAATTGAGCTGCGATAAACAGTCTAGTGCAAATGTCCTTATGATAGAGTGATCTTTTTTCTCCTGGGTAGATGCCTAGTAAGGGGACTGCAGGATCAAATGAGAGGTCTAATTTGACTTCTCTGAGGATTCTTCATACATCCTTCCAAAAAGGTTGTATTAGTTTGCAATCCCACCAGCAGTGTCAAAGTGTTCCCTTCTCTCAACATCCCAGCTCTCAGCATCTGCAGCTTTGAGACTTTGTGATGTGGGCCATTCTCATTGGAGTTAGGTGATAACTCAGGATGATTTTGATTTGCATTTCTCTGATGATTAGGGATTATGAACATTTTTTCATATGTTGTTAAGTATTCATCTGTCCTCTTTAGAGAAGGTTTTATTCCTGTCTCTTGCCCAGCGATATATGTTGGCTCTTTTTTTGTTGATTAATTTGAATTCTCTGTCCATCCTAGTTATCAAGGTTTTGTCCAATTAATAATAAGCAAACATCTTTTTCCATTCTGAAGGTTGTCTGGTTTGGTTGTTGTCTCCATATGTGTATGGAAGCTTTTCAGTTTACTTAAGTCCCATTTGTTAATTTTTGTTGCTGCAATTGCCACAGAAGGCTTCTTCATAAAATCTTTCCCCAGGCCAATATCTGCAAGTGCTTTTCCCACACTTTCTTCTAGGATTTTAATAGTTTCTGGCCTTAGATTTAAGTCTTTTATCCATCTTGAATCAATTTTTCTAAGTGGTGAAAGGTGCCAGTCCAGTTTCAGTCTTTTACATATGGTTATCCAGTTCTCTCAGCACCATTTATTGAATAGGGATTCTTTTCCCCAGTGTATTTTCTTGTTTTTTAGTTAGGTGGCTGTAAGATGTTAGTTTTATCTCCTGGTTCTCTATTTGGTTCCAAATATCTATGTCTCTATTTTTGTGCCACTATCATGCTATTTTGATCACTATGGCCTTGTAGTCTGGTAGGGTGATGCCCCTGACCTTGTTTGTATTACTAAGAATTGCCTTGGCTATAAAGGATTTTTTCTGGTTCCATACAAAACAAATAATTATTTATTCCAAATCTTGAAAGTATGTTGTTGGTATTTTTTTTGGAGGCAGAGTCTCACTTTATTGTCCTTGGTAGAGTGCTGTGGCATTACAGCTCACAGCAACCTCCAGGAGGGCTTAGGTGATTCTCTTGGCCTCAGCCTCTTGAGTAGCTGGGGCTATAGGTGCCCGGCTATTTTCTGTTGCAGTTTGGCTGGGGCCAGGTTTGAACCTGCCACCCTTGGTATACAGCATTGGTGCCCTACCCACTTAACCACAGGTGCCGCCCATGTTGTTGGTATTTTAATGGGGATTGCATTGAAGCTATATATTGCTTTGGGAAGTATAGACATTTTAACAATCTTGATTCTTCCCATCCATGAGCATGATATGTTCTTCCATTTGTTAATAACTTCTGCTATTTCTTTTCTTAGGGTTTCATTATTTTTTTTATAGAATTCTTTCACCTCTTTTGTTAGGTATATTCTTAGGTATTTTGGGGTTTTTTGAAGCTACTATGAAGGGAATTGTGTCCTTGATTAGCTTTACAACTTGGCTATTACTGGCAAAGGCTACTGATTTGTAGACATTCATTTTATATCCTGAGACATTACTGTATTTTTTGATCACTTCAAAGAGTCTTCTGGTTGAGTCTTTGGGGTTCTCTAAGTATAAGGTCATATCATTGGCAAAGAGGGAGAGTTTCACTTCC
The DNA here is from genome assembly GCA_963575145.1 of Galago senegalensis. Lineage (NCBI taxonomy): Eukaryota > Metazoa > Chordata > Mammalia > Primates > Galagidae > Galago > Galago senegalensis. The sequence goes on from CAUYTI010156690.1 coordinate 13,176, forward strand.
TCTGCCCCCATTTGGATGCATTTAGTTTCCTTCTCTTGCCTCATTGTATTGGCTAGAACTTTTAGCATTGCACCCTTGTCTTATTCCAGTCCTGAGTGGAAAAGCTTTCAGTTTTACTCTATTCAGTATAATATTAGCTGTGGGTTTGTCATAGATGGCTTCAATCAGTTTAAGGAATGTGCCGCCAGTGCCTGTATTCTTCAACATTCTAATTAGGAAAGGATGTTGAATTTTATTAAATGCTTTTTCTGTATCTATTGAGAGGAGCATATGGTGTTTGTTTTTGCTCCTGTTGATATGGTGAATTATGTTTATGGACTTGTATATGTTAAACCAGCCTTGCATCCCTGGGATGAATCCTACTTGATCATGATGTATGACTTCTTTTTTTTTTTTTGGATGTATGACTTTTTAAATGATAAGCTGTAATCTATTCACTAGGATTTTATTGAGAATTTTTGCATCTATATTCATTGGTGAAATTGATCTGTAGTTCTCCTTTTTAGTTGAGTCTTTTTCTGGTTTTTGTATCAGGGTGATGTTTGCTTCATAGAATGTGTTGGGGAAGAATCCTTCCTCCTCAGTGTTTTAGAATAATTTCTGGAGTATGGGTACAAGCTCTTCTTTGAAGGTTTGATAGAATTCTGGTGTGAAGCCATCTGGACCAGGGCATTTTTTCGTTGGGAGATTTTTTTATTGTTTCTTTGATCTCAGTGCTTGAAATTGGTTTGTTCAGAAGGTCAATTTCATCTTGATTAAGTCTAGGGAGAGGGTGTGATTCCATGTATTGATCCATTTCCTCTACATTGGGAAATTTCTGGGCATGTACTTTCTTGTAGTATTCAGAGATAATCTCTTGTATCTCTGTGGCATCTCTGGTTATTTCTCCTTTATTATTCCTGATTGAGGTCAGTAGAAATTTTACTTTTCTGTTTCTAGTAAGTCTGGCCAAGGGTTTATTTTATTTACTTTTTTAAAAAACCAACTTTTTGTTTTGTTAATTTTTTGAATGATTGTTTTTGTTTTCAGTTTCATTAATCTCTGATTTAATTTTGGCTATTTCTTTTTAAATTTTGGCTATTTCTTTTCTTCTTTTTGGTTTAGGGTTAGATTGTTCTTCTTTTTCCAATTCCATAAGGTGGTTTGTAAGGTTGTTGATGTGTTCACGTTCTGTTTTTTGAAGATAGGCATCTAGTGTGATAAATTTACCTCGCAGGACTGCTTTAGCTGTATCCTAGAGGTTTTGATAACTTGTGTCTTCTTCATTGTTATGTTTGAGGAAATTAACAAATTCCTCTTTAATCTCTTTCTGAACCTAACTATCATTCAGCATATGGTTGTTTAGTTTCCAAGACTTTGTGTGGGGATGAACAATTTTGTTGGAGTTGAGTCTCACCATTATGGCCTTGTGGTCTGAGAAGAGACATAGTATAATTTCTGTTCCTTTAATTTTGCTGAGGTTTGATTTGTATCCTAGGATGTGATCTATTTTGAAGTATGTGCCATGAGCTGATGAGAAAAAAATATATTCTTTTACTTTGGGATGGTGTGTTCTGTATATGTCTATTAATCCCATTTGATCTAAGGTCACATTTAAGTCCTTTGTATCCTTGTTTAGTTTCAGTTTAGAGGATCTGTCCAATTCTGTCAGAGGGGTGTTGAAGTCCCCAACTATTGAGGTGTTATGGGATATCATATTGCTCAGACCCCTCAAGGTCCGTTTCATAAATCTGGGAGCATTTAAGTTAAGTGCGTAAATGTTTAGTATTGAGATGTCTTCTTATTGTATTGTTCCTTTGACCAGTATGTAGTGTCCATCTTTGTCTTTCTTAACTAAAGTTGCTTTGAATCCACTTGTATCTGAGAATAAGATTGCAACCCCTCCTTTCTTCTGATTTCCATTTGCTTAATACACTGTTTTCCATTCCTTAACCCTGAGTATTGATTTGTCCTTCAGGGCTAGGTATGTCTCCTGAAGATAGCATATTGGCTTGTGTTTTTTCATCCAGTCAGCCAGCCTATGCCTTTTCAGTGGGGAATTCAATCCATTGACATTTATTGAAAGTATCAATAGTTGTGGTATAATTCTGTTCATCTTATTGTGAGGTAGTTTGTTGTATAGTTTAATCCTTTGTGTCATTGTGAAAGCTAAATTCTGGCCTTTGGCTTTTAGATGTTTGCTTTGGTGGTGGTCTGTTGTGGTGTTCGGTATTGAGAATAGGTCTAAGTATTTCCTGTAGAGCTGGTCTTGTTGTGATGAATTTCTTCAGTGCTTGTATATCTGCAAACTATTTGATTTCTCCATCAATTTTGAAGCTAAGTTTGGCAGGATACAGGATTCTAGGCTGAAAATTATTTTAAGAATGTTGAAGGTGGATGACCATGTTCTCCTGGCTTGGAAGATTTCAATTGAAAGTCTGCTGTCAACCTACTGCCTAATTGCCCTTGTAGGTCAGTTGGCGTTTATTCCTAGCTGCTTGGAGGATTTTCTCCATCTTGACTTTGAACAGGTTCATTACAGTGTGTCTTAGAGAGGTTCTATTAGAGTTGAGTTGACCTCTGAAAGGGGTGTGTCAGGATCTTTAGTAAAACTTTGGACATTTTCATTTATGATAGTCTCCAGCGGGGCTTCCATACCTTTGGGACAATCTTCTTCCCCCTCAGGGATTCCTATTATCCGTATGTTTGAATGCTTCATGGCATCTCATAGTTCTCTAAGTGTCTGCTCTGCTTTCTCTCTTCTTTTCTGACTCTGTTACTATCTGTGTTAACTCAAAGACTTTATCCTCTAATCTGATGTTCTTTCTTCTCCATGGTCTACTTTTGATACTTTCTACTGCTTCTTTAAATTTCCTGATTGTCTTCTTCATTTCTTTACGCTCATCCTTATCTTTTCTATATTCTACATATCTCTTGTCTGACTTTTGGTTCTGTCTTTCCATTTTCTTTTCCAATCCCTTTATTGTCTTAATCATCCATATTTTAAATTCCTTTTCTATCAAATCCATTAATTCTTTATAGGAGGAGTCTTCTTTAAAAATTGCCTCATGGTCCCTTGGATGAGTTGCTTTGATGGTTATTCATGATGCCTGACTTTTTCTTTTGGTTCCTACTCATGTGTGCTTTCTTCTTGTTCACGTCCTTGTGCACCTTTTCCCTTCTCACTTCATCATTTGCTTCAGGTTACCTTGTCTCAGATTTTAGGTGAGGAAGAAGCCTCTTGGTATGGGGTCAGAAAGCAGAAAAGGGTTACAGCAAGCAAAGGAAGCAAGAGGAAAGGAGAAAAAAGAGAAAATAAAAATAAAAAAGGGGGGAGAGAGTAGGAGAAAAGCAAAAGAAAGAAAAGGAAGGGAAAAGCAAAAAAAGGGGGACTAATAGAAGAAAACTGAAGAACAGGCGAGATGGAGGATAGGAAGGGAGGATGAGAGTGATAGAAGAGATGTTGTTGTTTAGCATGGTGCTAAGGCCATGCCTATTGCTCAAGGGTTGTGAGGAGCTGAGCTGGGTGGGTTCCTCAAAATTAGGCACTCCTTACTTGTCTGTCCACAACCAGACTCTTCCTCTGCCAAAAAATAGGAAGAGAAGTTTCCTATTTTTGGAAGACCAAACATAAAAACCAAGTTGAAAAAATTGAATAAGGAAGAAAAGAAAAAAAGAAAAATAGAAAAATCTTGTAGTGTGATCTTCCTATTACTCTCTTCCTGGGGCCAAGAGTAGTAAGTTCTCCTGGCCTCTTTGAGCCAGCCTACCCCTGCCAGCCCACCGCTGTGTCACACCCACCTTCAGCAAAGAAAAGGTGGAAAGAGGGCGGTGCCTGTGGCTTAAAGGAGTAGGGCACTGGTTCCATATACTGGAGGTGGTGGGTTCAACCCGGTCCTGGCCAAAAAAAAGGAAAAGAAAAGAAAATGAAAAAATACATATGTATATATAAACATAGGTAAAGAAAAGTTAAACATATCATTGAGTCAAATTAAGGGGAGGCAGGAAAGAGGGATAAAGAAAGAATGAAGAAAGGCAACAAACCAAGAAAATGAGAAAGAAAAAACAAGAAATGCAGTGGGGGGAATATCTTAGTGATACTGAAGCACTTTATGTGGGAAAGATGAGATGAGTAGAAGAGTCTCTATCAACTGAGAGAAGGCAGTGGAGTGTACTAGGGTGAGAGAATAATTCAAGCTAAAATTCTGCAACCAAAAAAAAAAATTAAAAAAATACAGAAGTTGTGTGGTGCCTGTGGCTGGCTCAGTGGGTAGGGCACTGGTCCCATATACAGAGGGTGGCAGGTTCGAACCCGGCCCTGGCCGGCTAAAGCTACAGTGGCAACTGCAACAAAAATAGCTGGGCATTGTGGCTCAGTGGGTAGGGTGCTGGCCCCATATACGGAGGGTAGCAGGTTTGAAACTGGCCCCGGACAGCTAAAGCTGCAGTGGCAACTGCAACAAAAATAGCTGAGCATTGTGGCAGACACCTGTAGTCCCAGCTACTTGGGAGGCTGAGGCAAGAGAATTGCTTAGGTCCAAGAGTTGGAGGTTGCTGTGAGCTGTGCCATGGCACTCTGACAGCTTGAGACTGTCTCAAATAAAAAAAAAATACAGAATTCCTTGCTTTTGTTGAATGGCAAAGTGGAAGATAGGAGACGTCTAACCATACAACTTAGCAAAAAGCAAAGCACATTGAAACAAGATAAAAGAAATAAAAAAAAAATGCTAAGATAGCCTGATGTAAGCAATCTCAGCAACCAATTGAGGAAGGAAAGAAGAGAGGGTGAAAAAAACGTAATATAAGCTAAATTAAAAAGAAGAGAAAAAAAGCAACAACAACCAAAAAAAATTTATATACACAGACATATGACGTAGGGATTAGATTTTTGCTGCAATATACTTCCTGGACACCAGGTGGCCTGTGAATTTGGGGGACAAACAACACGGCTGTTAACTCTCTCTGGTTCCCAGGCCTAGAGCAGTTTGCCAGCTTATTTGTTCCTTGTGGTCCCCCATTCACCTCAGCACTCAAGCCCCACAGATCTGGGATTCCACAGTTCTTGACAATTCTTCAGAATCAGGTCTCACATTATCCCTGCAACTATTGCCATAGAGAGCAGGGGTCCCTGGGCCTCTCCCAAGTGAAGGACCGCTCCCTGCAGGGGGAACTCACACCACCGCTCTTTAGGCCCCCAGCAAGAGGCCCGCCCACACAGCCTTCTAGTGCTGTTCTCCACAATTTTTGTGTCCCTGACTGGGAACCCCCACCCCCATCCCCTCCACCGATGTTTCACCCACTGCCAAAGGGCAGTAGGATCACTCCAGACAGCACCCCAAACTGGCCCCCAAATTCCACTTGGGAGTGCCCACTTCTCCAATCTTTTCAGAGTCCCTGAGCCTGACATGAGTAAAGATCTGCTCCCTGCAGGTGTCCAGCAAGATGTGTGCTCATACAAGCTACTGGTACCCTTTCCTGCTATGGCTCCCCTGTCTGGGAACTTTTCCCCTATGGATGCTTTACCGGTTGCCCCGTGGTAGAGCCGCTGTAGCCAGCACTCCAATTTGGCCACCAAATTCCCCTGGGGAGAGCACCGCCTTGCCTCCCGAAGAGCTGCAAACTGCCAGAATTTTTTTCTGGGAACTTGCTGCTGGAGCCTGGTCTTGGTCGCAGAAACTTACCCAAGTGTGTTAGTTCTCCGTAGCTCCGGCCAAATCCAGCTGTCCACCTCCACACTCCGAACCACCCCTGTATGTCAATAGTCCACACCGGGACTGATCCAGCCATCTCCCTCTGCCCTTTTGCTCTAGGAAGGCTCAGCTAAACGTCCCTCCTGTCCGCCATCATGCTCCGCCTCTCCAAAAGTTTGTTACAAGAGACTTTGTCACTCAGTTAAACGAGGCCCTTCCGAGGCCCTTCCCTGACTTGTGTCTACCTACCTACCTATCTATCTCCTATCTATTCTTGGCCCTGTTCCTCACCATCTGGCCTCTTACATGGTCTCTTCATGCAGCAGGGACTCTCTAGCAGGATAACCTTACTTCTTATATGGCAGCTTAGAGTGCCTCAGAGTGCCAGTGAGGAAACTGCCAGGCCTTTTTTAAGCAGAGACATGTACTGTCACAGCATCAATTCTGCCTCTTTCTGTTTGTTGAAGGGCCAGCCAAGATCCACTCTGGCAAGATGTAAATATTAGGAGGTATGGTTCACTAGGGCCCTCTTTGGAGTCTACCTACTATGATATCAGAGTTGGAAACTTTTACATTTATTATTTCAATTGATATATTGTTCCTGTTGCTTAGATTTCTTAGCTTTTATTTTCTTTAATAAATTGCATCATGCTTTTAATTCTATGAATTTCTCTATCAATATTAAGACAACAAATACTATTTTTACCTTAGTTTTGATGAATGATACCTTCAGCCTGATTTTACTTCTCTGTTTTACTCATGTTTTGTATTTACTAAATATCTTAAATTTTATGCTGTATTATTTTATTTTTGTTTTTTTCTTGTCTGCAAACAGAATTAGGTTGTATTATAAAATTAAATATTGTGTACTTTAAAAAAAAGTACTAGGGGTAGTGCCTGTGGCTCAAAGGAGTGGGGCGCCAGCCCCATATGCCAGAGGTGGCAGGTTCAAATCCAGCCCCAGCCAAAAACTGTAAAAAAAAATTAGATGTTTTCATTTATTTTATAACCATTTTTTTTTTTTTTTGAGACAGAGCCTCCAGCTACTCTACCTCTGGGTAGAGTGCCGTGGCATTACAGCTCACAGCAACCTCCAACTCCTGGGCTCAAGCGAGTCTCTTGCCTCCGCCTCCCAAGTAGCTGGGACCACACGCGCCCGCCACAACGCCTGGCAATTTTTTGGTTGCAGCCATCATTGTTGTTTGGCAGGTCTGGGCTGGGGATTCAAACCCGCCACCTTAGTTGTACATGGCTGGCGCCTTAGCCGGTTGAGCTATAGGTGCCGAGCCTATTTTATAACCATTTAAACAATATTTAAATCTAATTTATTTAATTGGTCTCTGAGTGTGCTGTCAGTCCAAATAAACCATTGTTTCTAGAGAATTTGGATTTACATTTTGATAAATTGTAATATATTTTCAACTAATATTTTCAGGAAGTCTGGGTAGATTATATAATACCTTGAGTTTTTTCCAAACTTATAATTTCCTCCTCTTCACATAGTTTGAGTTTTTGGGTCACACCCTTTGCTCCTGTGGAATTTATAGTTATTATTCCATAGTCTTTGGAAATTCATTGTTACAGAGAAACCTAAGGCTACTCTAGTATGTGTGCATATAATCCTTTGTAGGTGTACCTTTTGGGAAACTGGTAATGTAAAATTTTGTCAGGAAGTATTGATGAATGGAAGTGGAACATGGTCTGCATTTTTGTCTTTTTTTCAACTGTCAGATTTTCTTCTAGTATAATTTTTGTTTTATCTCATCTTCCATTCACTCTAGTTTCTTTATGAGCAATCACTGTGCAACAGAGTCACTGTGCTCTGTTGGGTATTTTCCCAGTCTCCACTTGTCATTTTTTCACTTTGCATTTTCATGTTTTTGTTCTTTCATTCTGCGTTGTGAGGAAACTTCTTGAATATGACTTCCTCATTAAGAATTCAGCTTTTCTACCATTTTAATTCTACTTTTCAAGTTTCCTTGAAATTTCTCCTCATCTGAATTTCTTCCCTTCCCCTCTTTATTCCCACCATACCTGGTTCTTTGAGGGAGTGTATTTGTATACCCAATTGGCACGTTGATGTTTTTCTCTGTGTTATTTTATGTCTTCTAGTGAATTTGTCCTTGTACCACTGCCAGTCCTGCCTCTACTTACTGTTAGGTTGTACTTAGTATAATAGCACTGTAGTCTGTGAATGGTGTAGACAAAAACTCTGGATTGGGGAGGGAGAGGGGATGTTTCTGGAGTCAGGGCTCAGGCTGCCCAGCCTGCTTCCTGATTGCTACAAACCTGGAAACTTTGACCTGGGAGTGGAGAGGAGCAAAGGGCTGAACACTTTCCCCACATGTTTTCTGGCCAGCTGTGCTGTTCCCTGTCAGAAGCCAGGGTTCGGGTGTCCATGGTGTGTTTCTCTGTTTTTATTCATTCACACTGTACTTAGTGGAAATTTCTTTCACGCTTTTGCAAATTATGGTTCAAAGCAAGCTCTACCTTCTGTCTTCTCTTTTGTATAATTTTACAGATGGTTTAAGTGGAATCTGTGAAATCAGATAAGGAAGTGGTAGCCAGGTGCTCTCTTAAACTAGATGGCATCTTTCTTTCTTACATTTTATTAATCTTTTTAAAAATGTTAACCCTTTGTATTGGTACAGGGACCTCTCCAGGTAGTCATAGTCTCCCTGGGATCACTAACAGATACTTTTGACAGAAAGGGTATTGGACAACCTTTTATTAACACTAAGGGGGGCAAACCACTGGTGCAGAGAACTTGCCTCATGATTAACTTGAGTAAGAATAAAAGGTTATTTGAAGCTTTTCATCTGGAAGCATTCAAGCTATTCTAAGACTCCAGAGCCAGAACCAGGTTAAAAATTTCACACTAACATTTTTATGCTTAATTTTAAAAATGTTTAACTTTTTAGGCTTTTACTTTTCTTTCTTAAATTTTTATCATGTTTACTTGCATGCTTTTATATTTTTCAGGTTTTTTTGTATTACTATTAGATTTTTGTCTCTTAAATACATGTATAAGTCATTTCATTCTTTTAAAAAGTTTAGTCTTCTTTTGTCTGTTTATTTTGGCCATTCATACTTTTTCTCTTAAATATCAATTTTTAAAATCTCTAGTTTTTGCCCAGTTTGGTTTTGTTCTTTATTCTGTCATTTTCATTTTAATTTTTACTATCTTAAGTTTTTAATCTCTAATTTTTTGAGCATACTTCCATGTACTATTTCTTCCCATGCCCCCCATATGGTTTGTTTTCTAAAGGCTGGAATGATTAATGATCAGGGTGGTAGTAGCAATGAGTTCTATCCATTCAACAAATAGTCCTCTTAGTATCATCTAAGTAGACTTTATATCTTTTTGTTTGACCATGACTCCTTAAATTATTACCTGGGGAGATGTTGATTAAAACTGTTTACTAGAGCAGCAGTGATTTGCTTCCTGCCCATGGGAATGGCTTGTGGATAGCACATACTACCTGTAACACAAGTTGATTATTTTGAAATCCATGGTCTGTAATATGGTTTTTGTGGCTCAGTGGAAAAACCATGGCTTCTGGGGTCAGAATCGATGCCTGAAATGGCTCTGCCATGGAATAGCTGCATGAGCACAGCAAGTTTCAGAACCTTTCTACAGGCTTTTTGTAGCTCAAAAAAGAAAAAGAAAATTATCTTTCATGGTCATTATAAGAAATAGGAGTAGTGCATTTAGATAGAACGATCTCCATGGTGCCTAGCCCATAGTAGGCAGTCAGATATGGGACAGGCTGAGCCAGCTGTATAATACCCAGAGGAAAAGAAGTGAAATGAATAGGCTGTGCCTGGCAAAGCCTTGCTCCAGGAAGAAGCCTGAGGCCTACAGGAGGATGCCATAGTCTATGTTCCTGGATAGGCTTTTGGCCTGTTCCTACTTTAGTTGCCTATAATGCTGCTTCTGGTATATTAAGAATACAAACAATGGTTTTAACAATTTGGGGATAGTGGTGTAGAGAAAAGAATCACTTAATTAAATAAACTCAATTTTTAAGACATAATATTATAATGTGAGGGAAATGCTTCTTAAAAATCAAGGATTAATTTTGGAGGGACGATGGGGAGATTTTGGTCAAAGAGTGCAACACTTCAATTACACAGGAGGAGTAATGTTTTGAGATCTGTTGGACAGCATGAAGACTGTAGTTAGTAATAATGTATTATGTATTTCAAAGTTGCTAAGACTAATTTCAAATGTTCCTACCACAAAGAAATGGTAAGTATTGGGGTGATGCCTATCAAAACATCACATTGTAGCCTATAAATATATACAATTATTATTTATCAATTATAAATTTTTTAAAAATCAAAGATTCTGATCTATTGTTTGTTCCATCTTCTTTCTCAGCTGGGTTTTGGGGTAATTGCCTTGTTAGGAGGGTCTCCTGAGCTTACCTCCTATTAAACTTGGGGTTTATGTGGCAGATCTCTACTTGAGGCTCTCACCTTCTGACCTGGCTCTGTAGGGTGGTCTGCCTCTTGTCCAGTGCCAGAATCCCTGAGAAGAGAGGTCTGTTGTGGTCTCTCAAGCTGCAGTAGGAGTAGATAGTGTGTGGCATGGAGCGGGGAATAATAGCCTGCAGGATTACCTGACCAGCCTTCCAAACTTTGGCCGGGTGCTTACTTTGTGTACATTGCTCCCATTAGTCCACAGGTCCCTAAGTGTGGCTGCATATTAGGATCACCTGAGGTTAAAAAGTACCAAAGCCTATTTCCCTCCCCTGTAGATTCTGTCTTAAGTGGTCTGGGCGTGGCCTGGACGTGTTTTGTGTGTGTTTTTGTGTGTGTTGTTTGGTTTTTTTTTGTTGTCGTTGTTAGCTCTTCTTTCTAGTAATTCTGATGCAGCCCTCTCTGAAGTGAGTCTGCTGTCTGCTTGCAAACTCCTGGGTCAGGTCCTGCCTGTGGCTGGAGTCCTCTGGCAGCTTCTGTTAATGTAATCCCCTCATGATGCTTTCTGCAAACCTCTGCTCAGTTCAAGGGGAGGCTGATAGGAGGAGCCTCCAGCCCTGTGCTGCAGGCATCTGTTTTAACAGACTGCATTTTGGCACTAGGAGGGTTTGAAAAAGTTTTATAAACCCTGGCCTTTGGAGTCTGAAGTCACCCCTTTGTGTATCAGAGCAAAGCTGGACTGCTTTGCTGGGAGACCTTGGCCAGTACTTTGTTCCACTTTGTGCCCCTTGATTTTCAAAAGGGATGCAACCCTTTCCTCTTGGTTAACTAAATTTATTTAATATATAAATTTATTGCTTAACTAAATCTGCTCTTACTTGGCTACATAGTAGACTAATTGAACTTGGATTCATTGTAGAGAATGTCACATCAAATTTTTATAAAGTTTCAATTTATTTTCTTTTTGAGACAGACGCTTACTCTCTGTCTGGGTAGAGTGCTGTGGCATCATCATAGCTGATAGCAGCCTCAAACTCTTGTGTTCAAGGGATCCTCTTGCCTCAGCCTCCTGCCACAATGCCTGGCTATTTTTTTTTTTCTATTTTTTAGTAGAGACGGGATCTCATTCTTGCTTAGGCTGAGCTTAAGCACTCCACTGACCTTAGCCTCCTTGAGTGCTAGGATAACAGGTGTGAACCACAGTGTTTGGCCTGAATTTTCAATTCTTATCAGAAACTTAGTTCTAAGATGCTCCTGAAAGTAGCCTAAAATCTATTTCTCTACAGTGCCTTTTTGAAAAAACAATTTATTTTTTATTTTTTTGCAAAAAGGGGCTATTTAATGCTGTCTTCAAATAAACTTCAAAAGATAGTTTATACAGCAGGTAAACTGAAGCTGGTTAAAAAGGAGCAGGGCTGCCCTGTGGTGGTATGCACATCGGTCTCAGTGATACTGGAGGATGAGGAAGGAAGATGGCTAAGACAAGGTCAGTGTTGCATGTTCTATAACTGTGCTTGTGAATAGCTACTGTGCTCTGGCCCAGGCAAGATAGAAACCTTGTCTCTTAAAAAGAAAGAAAAAAGAGCATGGGATGATCTTTCCTCCACCTCCCTACTGACACTCACACCCCATCCTGCTTTGGCATGGAGGGGCTTGTGTAGCCAGATCAGTGGCTGGCTGAGTCAAGTCTCTCTTGAAGGCAGAGATCTTCGTGTCATGTCCTCTTTTTGCTACCTATAAGATTCTTTTTATATTTTTTTCTGGGACTGTGATTATGGCTTTCATTATTGGATGTTATAAAAAATAGACATCTGAAAGCGGAGAACTTTTTTTTTTTGGCTTTTAATTTTCAGATATTGTTTGTGACATTAGCCACTGCAGAGAACCCTTTCTGAGCATTCCTGGGAGAGATCTTTCTTTGTTTCCCTGTACATTAAGAGCTGTCATGGGGCAGTACCTGTGGCTCAAGAAGTAGGGCATCAGCCCCGTATACTAGAGGTGGCAAGTTCAAACCCGGCCCCAGCCAAAAATTGGGAAAAAAATGAGCTGTTATGTTCCTTCTCAGCTATGAGTTTGCCTTGTCTCCTGAGTACTCTGGACCTTGTATCTACTTAGGCTTCCCTTGCAGATAGGAAGTTCAGTACCAAATATAGAAGGTGCCAACAAAATATATACAAATTTTAAGAAAGGAAAAGACGATATTAAAATTGTAATACTCAGGTCACCTTTGACTTCTGCAATTACAAGAGATTCAAGATATAATATACAAGATAACAAATGTTATTGGTACATGTTGAGTATTACAATTTTAATACAGTTTTTTTCCTTAAAATACGTATACTTTTTTGGGCACCCTCTATATGTAGCCACCTTGAAATATTAAGTGTGTGATATTATGTACTTTTGTGCTCTAACTTTATCTTGGCTTTATTTCTTTTCTTACAATTATTTCTCATTTATCTTCATTTCCTCATCTATTTTCTTTTTTAAAGTATATATCTTTAAAAAAATTTAATTGTTATGGGTACATAATAGTTGTATATCTTTACAAGGTCCATGTGAGGTTTTGATACAGGCATTCAGTGTGAATTATTCAAATCAGGGTAACTGGGGGGTGTCCCAGTTTATTTCTGTTAGGAACTTTATCGTTTATTTCTGTTAGGAACATTCCAATTATACTCTTTTAGTTATTTTACAGTACACTCTAACTTATTGTTGGTTATAGTCACTTTATTATGTAAAGTGTTAGCCCTCATCTTTTTTGGAATGTGCTAGTGTATAAATTAGTAAATAAATAAGAACTATCCTAAGTATTTTAAGAAATTAACTACTCTTACTAGCTCAGCTTTGGTGTCTGCCACAGAAGTCTCCTGGCTGGTCCTGCTGCATTGTCTTTTCTCCCCATCTGTCCAGCCCTCAGGCCCAGAGACATTCTTCTATAGCCCCTTGCCTGCAGAATAGAGCCCAACAGATCAGGGTCGAGGGCCTTTCTTAGCAGTAACCACTTCCCCACCCCCATTTCCAGACCTGTTCCCTGTGACTCCCCTCTAGTGCCTTCCCCTTCTGCAGTTCTCCTTTCTGCCTGCTCTGCCTTCACTAGTCATTTACCCTGAGCTGGAGGCCTTCTCCACTCCTTCACCTTTCTCTGTTCAAAGTAAACATCCTCTGTGAAACCTTTGCCGAGCCCCTTCAGCATGGCCAACCACTTCCTGGCTGTTAACTTCCTCGCTTGGTGCTCATATCTAGGTTGCTGCTGCTAGCCCACAGACACCTTTGTGCAAAGTAGAAAAAGACTCCCCTGCCCCCTTCAAGATACTTTATAGTCCTTCCAACTATTGGCAAACTGTTGTGGTAAAGATACAAATCTATGACATTTCCACCGTGAGTGATGCCTTCCTAGGCAGAGCACAACAGTGCAGTTGTACATGCTGACCCTATCTATGTTGTAATTTTTTAATTGTCTGTATTCCCCTCAGGACCAAAGAGAATATATCTTCATAGTATTTTTATGTTGTCACTGTCTGATCAGAGCAGGCCCTCAGGAATCATTTGCTAAATAAAAGGAGTAAAGATACAAGAGTGTACCTTACCTTGCCTTGAAAAAAGTTGGATAGGTATGGTTGTCAAGGCCTTTTACAATGAATATTAAGGATTGATTTTTGGCCAAGTATAGTGGCTCACACCTGTAATCCTAGCACTCAGGGAGGCCAAGGCAGGAGGATCACTTGAACTCAGAAGTGCAAGATCAGCCTGGGCAAGAGGGCGAACCCATCTCTATTTAAGATAAAAAAATTACCTGGGTGTGGTAGTGGGTACCTATAGTGACAGCCACTTGGGAGACTGAGGCAAGAGTATTGCTTGAGCCCAGGAATTAGAGGTTTAAGTGAGGAGTGATGACACCACTGTATTCTCTAGCCTGAGTGACAGAACAAGACTCTGTCTCAAAAATAAAACAAATTCTTTGATACCAAAGTTATCAGAAGATTTTTTAAAAAAGAATATATTTTATTTATTTATATGTATATATGTTTGTTTGTGTGTGTGTGTGTATATATAAATACATATATGAATTCGGAAACTTCTTCCCCATATTTATATTTCTGTAATCAGATATCTTTTTTTTTTTTTTTTTTGAGACAGAGCCTCAAGCTGTCCCCCTGGGTAGAGTGCCATGGCATTACAGCTCACAGCAACCTCCAACCCCTGGGCTCAAGCGAGTCTCTTGCCTTTGCCTCCCTAGTAGCTGGGACCACAGGCGCCTGCCACAATGCCCGGCTATTTTTTGGTTGTAGCCGTCATTGTTGTCTGGTGGGTCCGGGCTGGGGATTCGAACCTGCCACCTTAGGTGTACGTGGCTGGTGCCTTAGCCGGTTGAGCTATAGGCGCGGAGCCTGTAATCAGATATCTTAAAGTCAGTGTAGTGTGTGGTGGTTGAGAACCACAGACCCAGGAGCCAGACTTTCTGTGACTTCAAGCATGTTATGTAAACTCTCTGTGCCTCAATTTGCTCATCTGTAAAATGTGGGTTCATATTTCTTTTTCTCTTTTTTTTTTTGAGACAGAGCCTCAAGCTGTCCCCCTGGGTAGAGTGCTGTGGCATTACAGCTCACAGAAACCTCCAACTCCTGGGCTCAAGCGAGTCTCTTGCTTCCGCCTCCCGAGTAGCTGGGACCACAGGTGCCCGCCACAACACCCGGCTATTTTTTTTTTTGGTTGCAGCCGTCATTGTTGTTTGGCGGGTCTGGGCTGGGGATTCGAACCCCCCACCTTAGGTGTATATGGCTGGCGCCTTAGCCGGTTGAGCTATAGGCACCGAGCCTTTTTTTTTTTTTTTTTTGAGACAGAGCCTCAAGCTGAGCCCCTGGGTAGAGTGCCATGTCTTCACTGCACCCAGCAACCTCCAACTCCTGGGCTCAAGCGAGTCTCCTGCCTCAGCCTCCCAAGTAGCTGGGACCACAGGCGCCCACCACAAGGCCCGGGCAGCCATTATTGTTGTTTGGCGGGCCCGGGCTGGATTCGAACCCGCCACCTTAGGTGTATGTGGCTGGCACCTTAGCCGCTTGAACCACAGGCGCCGAGCCGTGGGTTCATATTTCATGCGGTTATTATGAAGATTAAATTATTTTATGGAAAGTGCTTAGAATAATAATAGGTACATAATAGTAAGAGATGAAGTGTTAGGCATTTTCAATGTTAATAAAGGCCATGTATAGGTTTACTATACCATTGGTTCTTTTTAACCCTGAAAAGCTGTTTTTAGTTCATAGTATACCCTTAGAGCTTACCTTGCTGCCATCATGTTTCTGTGGGTACCACCTCCTGCTAATCCGCCTACGTTTGCCCTGCGGTCAGAGCACCTGCCTGTGTACCCGCCCACACTGGTTTTCTGGTTGCTTCAACAAAAGGTACATGGTATCAGACAGGAAGCCAGAGACTTTGGTTTTAGTTCCTAATTTGGTAGAAGAGAAAGGAGGGAAAAAGCAAGGCCCTTCATAGTCAAAGCTTGTTTTAGAGTTTTAAATTTAACTTCTTGTTCAAGTGCTAGAGCTTGGATTGGTAATAAATCTTGTCTATATGAAATTAATGAAAAGATGTAAATTCATCTTGGCCAAGGGGAGACCCTAAAACTGAGTTGCTAGCCAAGAGACTAGAGGTCAAATGTGCCTCATCATATCTCCTTCCCTTTTTGGAGGTATCCTTTGTAACTCATTAACAGGCGTATGACTGTACAAGGCAAAGCTTAATCCATATCTGCAAGTCCTCAATTTACTTAACACATCTAGGTGGGTATCCATTGACTTGTCTCTGATTCACAGACTTCCTTAACTTATAACATTCCAAACCTTAGATAAAGCTTCATTTCTTTAACCAATTACTAATCAAAGAGTCTTTAAACCCCCCTATAACCTGTAAGACACTGCTTTGAGATGTCCTACCTTTTTGACCCAAACCAATGTATGGTTTGCATTGATTTACATGCATCGATTTACAGTTTTCCTTCCTTAAATATGTAAAACCAAAGTCTTATCCAACCACAGTAAGTCTGTTTGCCCAAGCTTCCTGGGTGTGGCTCCAGGTTGTCAACTTTGGCTCAAAGTAAACTTCTTTAAATTATTTTACAGAGTTTGGCTTCTTTTCTGTTGACATTAGAAACTGGGGAGAATTGGGTTTGGAAACATAATTTTAATGTAAAATCTTTTCTTATTTGCAGGACAACTTTCCTTTGATGATTTTCAAAACAGTTGTGCCATGAGGTGGCAAAAGGTAATGGAATGAATGTTTCAGGGTCAAGTTCCCCATTAGAAACACCCCCCCCCCAGGGTATTCTCAGGTTAGACTGTAGATGAAAGTCACTCCCTAAATAGTCATGGGTTTCTCCTGGTCTTTAGTGTTTGCTTGTGGCTTTATATTCACATGAGAGATGGGACGGGTGTTTTTTGTGTTGTTTCAGGATGTATTTTTTCTCTGGGTCTTAAGCTGGCTTTATAAGCAGTAACACTGTCGAAAGTTCTTCATAACTTAATCTATATGCCCCACTCTATTGAGCTCTGCTTCAAATTAAGCAAGATCTGACTAATACATTCTTTGGAGATACTCTGACCATTTTCATTATGAGAACTAAATGGCTTTTCTCAGGTCAAATTACTGTAACTGGCTTTGCACTCAACTCTGATACTCTTACATGTTATACAGTACCTGCTGACAGGCTCAGGGCAATTGCTGTGCATTCATTGGGGTTTCAATAGCTTTTTCTTAATTAAACAAAATAGTCTATAAATAGATAATACAAAGATGATCTAAAATTTCACTCTCCCTAATTTGCTAAATTGTTCAAAGCCCTTAATATATATAAACCTGGATTGAATGTTATTTCACTATAAAACTGGTCAACTTTAGCCTGACCCAAAGGTATGTTTAATTATTGGTTCTCAGAAAGAATATCCACATGAGGAACTTTCTCCAAAGGATTTCTATGGATTTATTTACCTTCTGGGTTTCAGAAATGATAGGTAGACAGTTGTTCCTATCTGTGTCCTGGAAAGTAGAGAAGCAAATGGGGAGAAGAATGTGTGTACCCAGCTCCACAGGCCCAGCCAGCAGAGGAACTAACATTATTCTCAGTTTTTCTGTGTTGCAGTATCTCAGAACCTTTTAGGTCACATCTAAGTCTTTCTTTTTTAAAGGATCACAATTAAAATCTAAGGTTAAATCTTGAAATGGGGACACGTACACTTCTGAGGTCATCTTTTCCTTTCTTTAAAATAAGCATTTCTACCTATCCAAAATTTCTTTTAGTTTTTGGAGAAGAGAGGAATCTACCTAAATCTTACCTAGGGTTAGGTTAACCTGGTAGTCAGAACAAACTGAAAACCCATGGAAAGAATTTGATTCACATTTTTTTTTTTTTTTTACCAGACATGGGTCTTACTCTATCTCCCAGTGGTAGCTGAGACTACGGGTGTATGTCACCCTACCTGGTTAAGTTTTTTTCAGTTCTATAGGGATGGGGGTCTGGAAATGTTGTCTAGGCTGTTTTCAAACTCCTAGTCTCAAGCTATCCTCCCACCTTGGTCTTCTAGGGTTCTGGGATTACAAGTGTAAAGCACCAGGCCTAGCCACCACCCCACCCCCCTTTATTTTAGTTGGTTGTCAGCATTTAAAATCTGGACAATTTCACATAAAAACCTGATTTTTGGCACCTCTTACAAAGTTGAAAGATCCATTAAGATTTGGCTCACATGCCTACAGTTAGCAAAGCCCTGTTGAAGCTGCCCCCATGGCTGGGCCACCTAGTCCTCACTTTGTCAGTGTCTGCTCTCATTTATTTATGTGACCCATCTGGCCTAGTGGGCATTTGAATTGTGACCCCTGTTCTGTCTTGCCCTACCCCCTAAGTCTGTGTCCTTAAAGCTAGGTATTTTGTAGCTTTTCAGAAAAAAGGCCTGGTCTATCTGAGCAGTGATTAAATGGCTACCAGGAAGGAGGGGAATTGGCTGCATTGAGGCCCAAGTGCTGTTCCCAGCCCCACCCCAGGCCTTCAGGGGACAGGAGTTAACGTTAGGGTGGATGTGACATATTGTATTTACTGAGCTGGCACCACTCCATCTATTCATTCACTCTGAAAGTCATAATCAAAGTTTCCTCATCCAGGGGGTGGGGCGTTTTTCAAAATATGAAAGAAAGCAGCCAGTCACTGCTCTAGCCCAGTTGTGGGCTTACGAGACTAGCTATTGCCACAAAAAGACAAGCTTCCTGTTTACCAGTTGGCCTGAGACAAAGTAGTTGTGCTTTCTGGCCGTGCAGGGCTTGGCACAGGCCATGCTCTGTCTGTCAGGACTGCGGGGTTGAATGTGCGCTCTGTGCTTGGGCGGCTGAGGCGGCATGGCCCCCACAGCATGGGTCCTGGACACGGGCCACCCTCAGGAGGGTGCTTGAGTTGGCTTCACAACCAACCATGGCAAGCAGATGGAGGAAGTCAGCCTCTCCTCCTTGCAGGCTTCCTCCTTAGCTCGTCTTTCCTTGGGGGGCCCAATCGAGGAGAAGGCCCTTGGCACAAAACTGAATCTCACAATAAATTTGTATCTTTTGTTTGTAAGCATCCAGGAAGCAGGACGTCAGTGCCTCTGGGAAAGCTGATCCTTTATAGCGTGTTGTTTAGCGGGGGCTCTGCCTTGGTGTATTACCTTATACAAAGTAAGTACTGAGCTGCCGGAGGCATGGCTGCCTCCTAGGTGCTTCCTGCAGATTGGAAAGGAGAAGAGGGCTATTTTAATAGCCAATCCACCATTTCATTGGCTGTAGCTTTCTCCTTATCCTAGAATCCCAATTTTTCCAGGTACCACAAGTACACATAGGTATACCAGGATTTAGTTGCATGAGAAGGCTTGCAGACCAAGATGTGCTTTTGCTCCAGTGCTTGCATGGGGGAATCTGTCAAGATTCTGTGAATAGAAAAAAGGAACAGAGGGAAGGGGAATACCAGGTAGTTCACAGGTGGGGAATACTGTGGCTATTTCTCAAGTGTTTTCAGCCTTTTTTCTCTTTCATTCTTTGCTGTTGATTTACTGGAGGGGGGACCGTGAGCAAGGGACTCTGACAAGAGTAGAAAATAAAAGCAGAGACCATAATGACAAAATCCTGACATGTGTCTTACAGCTCCACTGCACCCACATTTGAATTTGTAAAGACAGGCCACAATTACTGTCAGCAGCCAAGACATTTAAGGTCATTTTAATGCTATTGATGACAAAGCAGCAGTTTTTTCTAGACTGACTTTTTTTTGAGCCTCCCTTATGCCCACTCAGCTTGGCTCCTCATCCTGACTCTGCAGCATTTTCATTTCTTCCCAGGATGTGAGTGTCACCATGTCCTATCTATCTATTTTTTACTTTCCTGCAGAGTTGGCCCAGAGTTCCTGAGTCTGGATGTGGCCAGAGATGAGCATTACCAGGGATGATTTAGCCTGGAATAACTTGGCTGCTTCTTCCCTCTGCCAAAGGGACAGGGGCAGAACATGGCAGGAATGGGTACATTTCAGGTCAGGGTTGTGATCTGACAGCCTTTTTCCCTTAGGTTATAGTGAGCAAACAGAGCCCATCTAGGTGGGTGACATCTGGTTCTGCAGCCATTGTCTGGGTTGAATGCCTGAATCTCAGCTCAGCTCTTGACTAGCTGTGTGGCCTTCATGGAGGAGCTTCTCACCTTCCAGGGCCTTAGTTACCTTCCCATGTACTGAGGAATACCAAAAAAGTGCCTATGCATGAGGTTGTGAGAATTAAGTGAATCTCACAGATGAACTGTTGAGATACTGAGAATTGAAGATATGAGGCCTGATAGTTTGTGAACTCCTCATGGAAAAGGTGCTACATACCTCATTGCTGAGTATCACTATGGTCACCATATGGCCAAGCGGGTACTTCGAAGGTGACCATAGTGATATTCAACAATGAGGTATGTAGCGCTTTTTCTAAGATGAGTTCACAAACTTCATTGTCCAAGCTTCTGTATGAAATACTGAGAATGGTGCCTAGCCATAGAGGTCATTCGGTAAAGATTAGCTGGAACCAGCTTCTGCACCTCCTTTTCCTGTCATGGCTGACACCTTGTTCCCATCCTAGGAAGCAGCACAGGAGGGGCAGTGCCCTGGGCCACCTTTGTTATGCTCTGACCTACAGCAGGGAAGCTCTTTCTGTTGCCCAAACACCCAAGTTGGGAGGCCTGGCCCAGTCCTCTCCCTGGGGCACTTTGTTATTATATCTCATACCTTCAGGAAGGGGCTTCCCAGAGGTCCCAATAACCTTTGGGCTACAAAGTGTTCCTCAGACTAAGAGCAGTTCTTGAACTGTTGGCTTAGATCTGTAAAGTTGACAAGTGAGTTTTTTCATATCCTATTTCTTAGCATCAGGGTTTTGTTGTTGTTAATGTTATAGTCTGTTTTAGTCCTCATCTTAGTGGAAGGAGCCATGTTTAGAAGTCCAGTGTCATGGATCCTGGCTCCACTTGACCTTGGACTAGCTGTGTCACTTTGAGAAGGTCATGGGATCATACAACGTTAGAACTGAGATCAAACTTAGCAAAGAGCTGATCAGACCCCCTTAGATCTAGAAATGAGGTGAAGAAATGAGAGGAAATTGAGGCTCAGAAAGGGTCTGTGTGAAGTCAAGGCCCAAGGGTCCCTGCATATCCCTGCAGAACTGCCTTTCTGTGCTTTGGCCTCCAGTTTATAAAATGGACAATTTAGAGTAGTTGGTCCCTAATTATTCTTCCATCCGTAAATTTCACACTGTTGTTTCTGTTTCTACCTTGTATCAATTGTATTCTTTAACTTTGTATATAGATTCCACCTGATCAAGTTCAATTTAGAAAAAAAATCTGTCTTTCCTACTTAGAAACTTTTTCCAGGGCTTCATATTACCAGCTGGCATTAGAGCAACTGCATGGCCATCCTGAAGCACGGGAAGCTCTGGGGACGCCTCTCAATGTTCACCGTCTCCAGCTCATGGACAAGTACAACTTTGTGGACATTGCTGATGCCCAGGTAATATGCTCTCCTTCTGGACTGTAGGCTAGATGCCTACTGAAGGACAGGAGGGACTGCTATCTTGGAGTCTTGGAGGTTAGGGGTTTAGAGTGCAAAACTCATTAAGTAAAACTGCCAATAAGTTTAGCATCTTTTTAAAAAGTTTTTTAAAATTATTATTTTATTGGCCAGATGTGGTGGTTTATGCCTATAATCCTTGTAGTCTGGGAGGCCAAGGTGAGGGGATTGCTTGAGCTCAGGAGTTCAAGAGTAGCCTGAGCAAGAGTGAGACCCTGATTCTACCAAAATAGAAAAAATAGCTGGGTATTGTGGCAGATGCCTATAGTCCCAGCTACTCAGGAGGCTGGGGCAAGTAGGTCACTTCGGCCTAAGAGTTTGAGGTTGCTGTGAGCTATGAAGCCATGGTGACTCTGGCATCATACCAGAGTGACAGAGTGAGACTGTCTCAAAAAAAGTTTTTCTATTATTGTGGATTTCTATATTGTATTTATATAAAATATATTTTATATTACTGTGGATTAATTTACTTTCATATATTTTCCTTCCATCTGGGGAATTGATGTGGCAAGGAATGCATTGGATGTGCTGATGTCACCATCTTGAACTTGAAGGTAGTATAGAAATGGCCAGTGGTGCTTTGTCTCCACTCTGGCTTTGAACGTGGGAAATGTATCTGCATCCAGTCAGTGCTCATTCAAATGTAACCAGCTCTTAAGTTTTGGTGTTTATTTAATTACATTATTTCCATGGAATATCAATGCATTTTTTGAGCTGTACTTTATCTTTTTGTGTGATTCAGCTTTATCAAACTTACTTGAATATAAAATGTCTTTGTTCTTCTGTTTAACAAGCATGTTTAGATCTAAGTACATGCCCCAGTTCAAGGAATGATGAGTTATATTCCCCAAGTTCTGTGCAGAATGCAGAGATGCAGAAGGCCAGAATAAGATGGAGAGGAGCAAATGCTGTCCCAGCTGTGTAGGCCTAGGAGGGAGTGGGTAGAGGCCTGGGAGACGCTGTGCAGAACTTGTGAGGCAGACAAGGAACACCAGGCTGAGGAGCAGCACTGTGACCTGTCAGTGTGACCTGGTATGGAGGCGCAGTTTGGTGGTGGTGGTGGTGGGGGTGAGCAGGTAGGAGGGGCTGGAGCAGCCACAGAGCCCAGGCATCATCATGTAGGGTCTGTGCACTTGATCTGTGGCTGTGGAAGCTTGTGTAGTGTTTGAGGATAAGAGTGAGGTGATCTGAACTCTTTATTTTTTTGTTCTTATATTTATTAACAGTATGTTTTTAATGGCATATTTTTTCTAACTGCAGAAGTAATTTATGCTCAAATAAATTCCTGCAGAAGGTCAATTTCCACAGATTGGTGATGCTCAGGGACTGAGTGCAGGGAACTGCCTTTAGGGGAACAATGCTGCCACACGGGTGTGCAGTGGTGAGAGTGTGAACCAGAGCTGTGGCCTAGAGAAATGAGATAGATTTGAAGGCCATTGTGACAGCCAGGTGACAGGACTTGGTAACAGTTATAGAAGGAGAGGGCTGGGTCAGAGATGATGCTTCAATCTCCAGCATATGTGACTGGAAAGATGGCAGCTCCAATAAGTATGAAAGAGCAGCAGGAAACGAAAGGGGATGAGCTGGATGTGTGTGGTGTGCTTGCCCTGTGCCCGGTGGCTTTATGTGCATTGTCGTAGAATTCCTCCCATGGTTCTGTATGGTCCCTCTGTGCTTCCCCAGCTCTAATCACCTGACTGGATCCAAGAACTTGGAAAAGCCAGGGATAAGGTCAGGCTGTTCATTGTTTTCTACCAGTACAGGGCACAGGGCTCAGCATCAGTGCTGGGAGGTGAGTATTAAAGGTGCTTTTGTCAAGGTAGGTTGATGCAGTATCAGATCCACGATCTGGTGACCTGATGAGTGGGAGTGGGATGCAGCTATGGTGGTTTTGGTGGGGATCTTCATCTGATTGGGCCCAGCTTTCACTACTGGACCTCTCCTTCAGTAGCTTGATCTAGCTGGTGCTGGGAGGGTGGCTTCCTGTGGTTCCCTGCAACCCAGGGCCCTTGGCAGCCTTATGTTGGCTGTGGTGCCAGGTCCTGTTCTCTACTGCTGCCAACTGCTATGACTCCAGAGTGATAGAGGTTTAAGGTCTGCTGCTTCAGACTTTGGGCTGCTGCCCCAGCTATTATCTTCCATGTGTGGGGTACCTTTGACATTCTGTCAGGGTTCTTCACTTCCTTTATAATCAGCTGTTTATAAGGATGCCTTTATACTATATGCAACACATGCCATCTTGTCCCAAAGTCGTTTATTTGTAGTTCCTTTGTTTTGTCCAGAGGTAAGAAGTTTCATTTGTTCATTAGGTAATTGTCATACTGAAGGATTTTTTTGCCCCCTGAAGTGTATGGGTGAAGTAGTCAGCGACTGCCAACACTTTGGTCTGGCCAGTGAAGGAACCAGCCTGTCCAGTGCTACATCTATCCCTGGAGGTGCCACTGCTCATAGTTCAGACACTGACCCCTCAATGTGTGCTGTTCTCAGAATCCTACTTTCCTCTTCCCTTTCCTTTCCCTTTTCTTTCTTTCTTTTTTTTTTTGCAGTTTTTGGCCAGAGCTGGGTTTGAACCCGCCATCTCCAGCATATGGGGCCAGCACCCTACTCCTTTGAGCCACAGGCGCTGCCCCTTTTTCTTTTTTTTTTTTAGAGCATCCAGAGAGTCTCAGCATATATTCTGTTGTTTAATTTATAACCCCAGAGAAGAGCTGTAGCTTGATTCAAAGAGCAGGGCCCTGAAGAATGGTTCTTGAAGCATGACTAGGTGACTGCTTGCTCACTCAGGTTAGGGAGCCGTGTTCCAGAGCCTTTGCCTTCCTTAAAGTCTGTCCCTCTGAGAAGTGCCTGCCTGATGACAGGCTTCCTTGTTACCACACTGTGTCAAGGCTCATACCTTCCTTATTTCTTGCTAAGAAACAAAAAACGTTGCATTGACTACTTTTTTCTAAATTGGAGCATAAACAAACAAATACCTAGGGGCTAGCTTTGAAGCTTTCAGGCCAACTCAGGTGTGGATCTGGCAGCACCTTGGCAGCAGCCCCTGTGTGGAGAGCCCAGCCCAGGGGATGCAGAGCATACTGAGAACTCTTGACTCTTGGGCTTTGTGTACTTCTCTCTAAAGCCTATTATTCTTTCTGGGCCAAGTCAAAATATGTACCAATTTGCTGACAACAGTTCCTCCTTTTAAATAGTGCACTTTTGGGTCTTTTTTTCTATTTTATTATGAAAAATTTTGATGATATAGAAAAAAGATGTATACCATGAGCATTCATGTACTTGGTTAACATTTTGCTTTATTTTCATGAATCCATCTTATCATTTTGATATATTACAAACTAATTTTCAAACATTGTACACTTCACTTCTGAACACATAAGCATGTATATTACTAACTGGAGTTCAGTATTTGTTTATGGGTTTTTCTGGAGGTAAAAGGCACAAATCTGGTGTCCCGAGGAGTTTAACATCCACATCCATGCAGGTAACTCAAGCTCTTATCTAGCAGTAGACTGTTATCATCTGAGAGGTCCCTCATGCCCTACCCGCTTGGTTCCCTCTCACATCTAGCTCTATCAGAGACAATCATTTTTCTTTTTTTTTTGTTCTTTAATTTCAGATTAATATGAGGATATAAACAATTAGGTTATAGTGTTTGCTTTTGTTAGATAAGGTCCCTGTTGTAGTTGTGCCCCTCACGCAGGAGATGTGGCATATACCCTTATATTGTGCCCATTAGGTGGGAGCACACCAATCCCCCCACTTGAATTAAATTGAGTTTTTCTCTTGTGTGGGCATGTATTGGTTTGTCTACTGGCTTCGTATTAATATTGAGTACGTTAGATACTTGCTTTTCCATTCTTGTGATACTTTACTGAAGAGAATGTTCTCCAACTCTATCCAGGTTAATACAAAAGATGTAAAGTCTCCATAGTTTATTTAGCCTGTTCTAGAACTTAACAGAAATGGAATCAATCATACATTATGTACTCTTATATAAGACTCTTCCCTTCAACATGTTTTTTTGTTGTTGTTATTTGTTTTGCTTTGTTTTAGTTGAGGTAGAGTCACGCTCTGTCACCCTGGGTAGAGTGCTGTGGTATCATAGCTCATAGCAACCTTAAACTCCTGGGTACAGGTTATCCTCTTGCCTCAGCCTTCTAAGCAGCCATGACTACAGGCACCTACCACAGTACCTGACTAATTGTTTTTCTGTTTTTAGTAGGCTAATTTTTTCCCTATTTTTAGTAGAGACAGGGTCTTGCTTGTTCAAGCTGGTCTCGAACTCCTAAGCTCAAGCAATCCAGCTGCCTTAAGCCTCCCAGAATGCTGGGATTACAGGCGTGAGCCGCTGCACCGGCCAGCATGTTTCTGATAGTCATCCACTTTGTTTCATGTATCAGTAGTTTGTTCCTTCTTTTGTTTTGAGACAATCTCACTCTGTTGCCCCAGGTTAGAGAGCCAAGGCATCAGCCTCGCTCACCGCAACCTCAAACTCCTAGCCTCAAGTGATCCTCTTGCCTTAGCTTCCCAAGTAGCTGGGACTATACATGCCTACCACAATGCCTGGCTAATTGTTTTTCTATTTTTAGTAGAGACAGGGTCTCCCTCTTGCTCAAACTCCTGAACTTAAGTGATTCTCATGAGTAGGCCTCCCAGTGCTAGGATTATAGATGTGAGCCATTGTACCTGGCCTGTTTGTTGCTTTTTTAAACAGTGGATTTTTGAATTGTAAGCACCTAGAGCATAGGTTCTCTTTGCCAAACAGAAGGACTGCCATTGACTCACCTAAACATTGAAAGAGGGGCGGGGCATTTGGAAATGGATTGTAATAGCTAGGCTGTTACCAAAAAACCGATTCTGTGAATGATCACTGGATTTTATAGGCTTGGCCCTAAAGAGCATCAGTTTTATTATCTTCTGAGATGACAATGTTTCTGTCATTTTATACCCACAGTTGAAGATTCCTGTCTCTGGATCTAAGTCAGAGGGTTATCTCTACGTCAGTTCCTCCAGAGCTGCTCCCTTTCAGAGGTATTATGGGACAGTGATGGGAGTGGGGGAGCAGCAGACTTCCTAACGGAAACAGTCCTGATTCCCATTTTCATCTGCAGTTAAATGATTGTGGTAATAAGAAGAATTAGTTTTCAAAGCTTGGCACCGAAAGCTTCATGGCCTGGCAGCAAGCCAGTACTTTGGCTCTTACCTAAATTCAGACAGTTTATCCAGTATGGTCTACTGAATTGTCTTTAAGGTTTATAGTGGTCTTGGTCTACAATCATTTGATGCCATGTTACATTTTCTGATTACAAATGAATAAAGGCATGGGTTCTCATTCCAAAATTATTCATCACATTTTTTACATAAGCTCTCCATCCCCATTAATTGGCTTTTCTTGTCTGGTTGCCAGTAGCTACATGTGCTCACTTCCCTTGGGAAGCCTTTCCCAGAGATGGTTGCTGTTTAGCCAGGCTGGGTTTTAATTCCGGAGGACAAAAGGAGCAGGCGGCCCTGCGGCAACCCCCACCTAGCTCACCTGGCTCATTGACCTCTGAGCCTGGGATTAGTGGAGGAGCTGGCTGGATTCCAGCCTAGGAACTGAAAATCAATGTGAATTAGAGAATGGGAAATAAAGTGCTGCTTCTTCCTGGTGTGCCTTCCATTTGCTTGAGTCCAGCATGGGTAAGCCTACATTGAAGACTGGTTAAATAATAAGCGTCTGTAACAGAATGCTGACATTACATTCACATAGCACTAACATAAAGTAATGTTTAAAAACATGTAAGAGATTATTTCAAACAACTGTTTCCCCCCTTCCTTTTGACCATATCCTTTGCTTCAGTGTTTTGTTGATCAGAGAGATACTATGCTTTTGGTTTCTCGCAGGTGGCACCTGAACGAGGTCTTCTTAGAGCTCAAGGATGGTCAGAAGGTTCCTGTGTTCAAGCTTAGAGGGGAGAATGATGATGAAGTAAAAAAGGACTAGAGGTGATCAAAAGACCCAGCTTGTTTCCAGAGTGCCCTTCCCTTTTCTGCACTGTGTGCCCACGCAGGGTGATAGCCCATCTGAGTGACAGACACTTCTGCAGCCAGTTTTCCGGCCGCCAGTGGGATACTTGTATGTGCTGGCATATGGTTACTTTTGGTATAATTCTAACTCGAACACAATGAACACTGTTGTGGTTTTTAAATTGAATCAGAAACTTCAAGCTTATAAGAATTTATTTGAAAGTACTGTGTATAAAAAAGCAAAGCATGGGATAAAAGGAATCAGAATTAATAAAATGTCTGTTGATTTTTGCTAGTTGTCTTTCTTTTCTTTTCCTCTTCCCTGCCCTTCCCCCTATAATTTTCAGCTCCATTAATATAAAGACTAAGGATGTTGATAGTGGAGTGCTGAGGAAGACTGGGCACTGTTGTTTTGTCCACTTTGCTCTGAATTCATTTGTTAAGTAGCTTGTGGGCATCCTCAGTCACTTGGGAATGTTTTGTTTTCTGTGTTATTTTTGTTTTATTTTCATATTTCTATTTCATTGCCCAATTGAAGATTTGCAAAATACAATAGAACTCCTTATCATGACCAGCTTGTTACTGTCTCTTGGTTAGTCAACTAACAGAGGTACTAATGTAGTTGCTTTTATTCCAGTTTGAAAACTTAGAAAATACATATTTTTATGTATACACATATAAAACCAATGTAGGAGGGTTCATTTAAAGCTAACAGGTACTTTTCCTTCTGCTTTCCAAACAGTTTAACCACATGTTAGGGAATCATATCCTTAGTTTTGATTAGTTTTATAAAGAACCATTATGAAGCAAAAGACGCTCCTTCTGTGCACCAGAGCCTACAAAAACAGAAATTTGGTGTCTATGCTTTGAAAAGGCCAGTTTATAAGGCTGGGCATGGTGGCTCACGCCTGTAACCCTAGCACTTTGGGTGGCTAAGGCGGGAGGATCTCTTTAGGTCAGGAGTTCGAGGCTAGCCTAAATAACATAGCAAGACTCCATTTCTACAAAAAAAATAGAAAAATTATCTGGGCATGATGGTGTGCACTTATAGTCCCAGGTATTTGGGAGCCTCAGGCAAGAGGATTGCTTGAGCCCAGGAGTTGTAGATTGCAGTGAGCCATGATGACACTACTGCCCTCCAGCCTGGGCAACAGAGTAAGACTCTGTTTCAAAAAAAAAAAGATAAGAAGACCAATTTAACCTTCTTAGTATTACTAAGCTTAATGTAATTGTATTTTGTCTACAATGAAGGATATTCATGAGCACTTTTCCTATTTTTTTTTCTTTTTTTTGCTAACCCAGGACTTGGGTACTCTTTCTCTGCATTCCTGATATTCATTGAAGAGAAGTCTCTCAGAGAAAAAAAAAATAAGCTTAAATATGAGGCTTTTAGTTATTGGATATTATTTTGTGGTTTTTCCTTTATTATTTATTTTTGAGACAGAGTGTCACCCTGTTGCCCAGGCTGGCATGCAGTGGCATTATCATAGCTCACTGCAACCCTCAAATCCTGGGCTCAAGTGATCATTCTGCCTCAGCCTCTTGAGTAGCTGAGACTACAGGTGTCCACTACTACACCCAGCTAATTTTTTTCTACTTTTAGTAGAGATGAGGTCTCTCTCTTGCTCAGGCTGCTCTCAAATTCCTAACCTCAAGTGATCCTCTTGCCTTGGACTTTTAGAGGGCTAGGATTATAGACATGAGCCACCATACCCACCCTGGAGTTTGTTTCTTTAAAAAATATATTTACATGTTCTTTGAATGGATTAGAAAGTGAAAAATAAGTCTTCCCCTGAGAGCACTTTACCATTTTGTTTATAAATATTATAATCTCTATAGTCTTTTCAAATAAACAGTGAACACTGTGCACACAGTGTTGTGCTGCTGTATTCCTTCTGTTGTGTGTATGTTGTCAGTTTATGTATTGCTTCGTATCTCTGATAACTTTTACTTCCTTTCAGTGTTTGCCAGAGTTTTTTGTCTGTTTCTTTGCTATGGCCAAATCATAGAAAACAGGGCCATCTGTTCTGAATGTAAAAACAAGTGACAGTTTTTGTTTATGTAGAGTTTGAATTAATGACAGGGAATAATATGTAGTGTGAAGCTCGTTGATCTCTATTTGAAAGCCACTGTCTTGGGCAGTTTCTGTAGTTTATTCCCATGTATGTACTTAATGACTTCATGAATGATTCGGAAGAGGCTGGAACCTGGTCATTGCAGCAGACTTTGTCTTTCCTGTTCTCTAAGGAGAGCAATCATGTGTACTTGCAGCCCACTATTTCCTGTATATCTAGTAATCGCTATGACTCAGCCACTGACTCCCATTAACTCCCTCCATGACATCTTTCCTAATCAGAGGAAAAGGTGACGTTTTGCCACGAGCAGATTTTGAGCAAGTGCCCGCAGCACATCCCATAAAGAGACAGGACAGCCAGATATTCAAGGAAGAGCTTTAGTAGAATTGTAATAACCACATATCTGTAAAGACTACAGAAGAGAGATCACAACCAGCAGGTTGGAGCCTGGCTTCCATGGGCTTTACTGTGGAAGATGCTGCAAGGCCTTCAGCTGCAGGTTGCTTACCAGCCTGTGTGCTGGGTGGATGGTTAGGGGCTTACAGGGAGTTACAGGGCATTATAACACTGTGCCCAGGTTGTTTCAAGCAGTGATGCTAAATGATGCAGAAAAGAGAGAAATCTGGAGGAATCAAAGAGGCTATTTCTGGAGGCAGTGGGGTCTCCTTGGACCTTGAAGTCTAAGGTTTTGACAGGCAGACATGATGGAAAGCACCTTGCAGGTGAAAGGAAGAACATGAGGGGATGGACATGAGCTGTGCCCCAGAAAGAAGACATCCAATTTAGCCAGAGTATAGGGTAGCTGTACATAAAGTAAAAGAAAGGCCTGGAAAGGTACATTGGCTATAGTGTGAATGCCACTGTTAACATTTTACATGTAATCTGTGGCCAGAGACTTTTTTCTTTTTTTGTTTGGGAGTTATTAAGGGTACAAAGAATTGTTACATTGATAGTATTTGTTAGATAAAGTCCCTCTTATAATTCTGTCCTGCACCCAAGAGGTGTACCATATACTATGACTCCCAACCTCCTCCCCTCTCCTCACTTCCTCATTCCCCTACCCCTCACCAAGCAGATCATCTACTTCCTTCATATTAGAATTTAGTATATTGGATTCTTACTTCTCCATTCTTGGGATGCTTTACAAAGAAGAATGTGTTCCGACTCAATCCAGGTTAATACAAAAGATGTGAAGTCTCCATCTTTTTTAATGGCTGAATAATATCACATGGTATACACATACCACAGTTTGTTAATCCATTCCTGGGTTGGTGGGCATTTAGGTTGTTTTCACATCTTGGCAATTGCAAATTGAGCTGTGATAAACAGTCTAGTGTAACTGTCCTTATGATAAAATGATCTTTCTTCTTCTGGGTAGATGCCCAGTAATTGGATTGCAAGATCAAATGGAAGGTCTAATTTGAGTTCTTTAAGGATTCTCCATACTTCCTTCCAAAAAGGCTGTATTAGTTTGCAGACCCACCAGCAGTGTAAAAGTGTCCCTTCTTTCCATATCCATGTGTGACCAGAGATTTTGAAGTACATGATACTACTGTTAATGAAGTTTTCAAAGACTGTGCTGAAAACTTGTGTTCAGAGACGTAACTATAATATTCATCTTTTAGCTCTAGCTGCCATGTTATTGTCAGTGCAGTCTTAATGAGAAAGTAATCTTTAACTTTCAAATTATTTCTGTGAAGCAAGAAGCTACAGACCAGAAAGAAACTATAGAACAATCTCCGTTATGAAAGTTGGTGCAAAGACCTATATAACTTTCAAATCAAAAATTTTACTGTCATTTGTTTCATTTTTCTAGAATTAGCTTCCTCTTGCTTCTAAACATTCCCTATTCACCAATCCAGGGATTTCATAATACCTTATGACTATGGTTCCTGGGGCTGCAGACCTGTACTGTTGGTGGCCTGTTAGGAAACAGGTCCCACAGCATCACCTCCACCCCATGTAGAAAAATCGTCTTCCCTGAAACCTGGTACCAAAAAGGTGGAGGACTGCTGCCTTATGAGACAAAGTTTTATTATTCTGTTTTGGTAAAATTGTATATGGCAGCCATGAAGCTGAAATAAGTCACATATACGTGAAATAGCCCAGAACTTGACAAATAGTGGAAAGGGGCCAGGGAAACGCCTGAAAAGGCAGCAACTCTAACAAGAAGCTTTGGAAGTGGCCTTAGGCCACCAAGTATTTGGTGTTTTTAGTTCATCCATATGAAAAATATGAATAAATATTTATCAGTCGCCTGCATTATAGGTGAGGCAGTGTTTACAGTTCTTGTTAGGATGCTTGGGCAAAAGATGCTCTTTACACAGGCGGCTTGATGACTGGAGGGGTCAAGGAGTTGGGAGGGTGATAGGAAAAGCTCCAGGCCCCACCCATGAGAAGATACTGTCTTCCAGGTGACTCACCTGCGGTCCAGGCATGCCTTCTGGGCAACTTCAGGAATGTGTTTAGAAAAACTGTGCCCTTCTACAATCCCAGGTAGAAAAGTGGTGAATGAAAATATTAAAAATATGCCTCTAAAACACAGATTGGGTGCAGGTAAATGAAATTTGACTTTTTAAGAGAGTGTACTTTTCATTCCTAAATTATCTTTAAACATTTTCCTGAAAGGAATTTTCTTCTTTTTGAGGGGAAATATTTGAATTGATATTTCAGATCACATGCAGTGTAATATTAAAAGCCTATTGTTATTATACATTACTGTAATACTTATATTTTAACTTTGGCTACCATGTGTCAGTCACCTTGCAGTCTTAATGAGAAAGTAATCTCTTAACTTTCAAATTATTTCTATGAAATATAGAAATATATTTTTGGTCTATGAAATTAAAGACAAAAAAATTTAGAAAAGTAAAAGTTGATGCACAAATTTCTAAATAAAATTTTAGCAAAGTGAATCCAGTGACATATAGTGACATGATGTATTGCTTTTCACAAAATAGTGCCTCTCCCTTGCAGAGCTCCTCCCTATTGGAGGATTATACGCCCCTGCCTTCTTGAACTTAGGTGTGACCAGGTGATTTGTTTTGTGAGTGGAAGTGACATGCAAGACTTCTGAGTAAAAGCTTTAAGTACTAGCCCTTGGTTCACTCTGTTGTCTTTAACTTCTTCCCTAAGACTGGTTATGTTCCAGATGGCACCTACTTCCAGGGCTTGGGTTCTGGAACACCTGGCCCATAGTGGGACATGTAGCAAGAGTGGGAAGTAAGCCCTTATAAGCCCGTAAGACTGGGGGCTGTTTGTTACCCCCGCTTAACCTAATCTACCCTGACTATTAGTAGTGACTTAGGTTTATCCCAGGAATGCAAGTATGATTCATTATTAGGAAATCATGGAATTATTTTAACCTAAGACATGGTTTAGATCTAGGATTTCAATTGTAATTGGACAGATATACAAACTAATGATTACAGAACATGTCCTTAACTGAACTCAAAAGCATTTATAAAAGTATATAAAAGATACATTTCTAAAACAATATTTTATGTAACATTTACTAGGTGTAGAATATAAATGACTTAGCACAATAACTAAGAAAATGCTGTGAAGTCTATGTTAACCAGTTTGATGAAAATATTTCAAATTGTATATAAAACCAGCGCATTGTATCTCATGATTGCATTAATGTACACAGCTATGATTTAATACAAAAATAATAATAAAAAAGAATATTTTGCCACTTTCTAGGACCACATTTTTAGCAAATCACTATGTGCAAAACAAAGTGGAAGAGAGAAGATGGAGTAGATGCACTTCTCTCCCTATTCTCACAAAGTCCAGCCAAAAACTTGGGATTTACATAAAATAAACAAGAGTATTCTGAAAGACGAAGAGAAGGCAGACTGCTAGGAACATTGGGACCCAAGGAACAACACAACATCGAGTTCCCTGGGTTTTCTTTTTAACCAATTAGACTGGTTGTTGGAAGATCTAGCACCCCAGAAATATCAAGAGCAGACCACTAAAAAAGCCTGCTCTTTTAAGCCAAAGGATCAGGAAAGGAACAACCTAGAAAGAGACTTTTTGGACAGTAATGCCCTACTCTAGCCAAACACCACACTCTTGTCAGTAAAGGCCCAGTGGGGAGCCTAGACTTCTCCCTTGTCTGGCTATACTGAGGATGGAATAGTGTCAGAGAAGGCCCTGTGGGGAGCTGGGACTTTCACCCTTGCAGGATAGTAAGAAGGGTTATCCCCATTGTCAGTGGAGGCCTCATTGGGAGCCTAGGCTTTCACCTTGATTGCAGGAACAAGCCCTTCCACCCTCATGGTATAGATGGAGCCCATGTGCTCTAGTGGGAAGCAGTAATGAGACATCCCTCCCCCCGCCTTGTGTCAAAGGAGACTGCTGAACCTTCACCTTCACCGCTACCCCTACCTGGCAGTAGTGAATTGACACTGTACTACCTCTTTGTCAACTGGCATGATATCAAAGTAGATCTGCTAAAACAGATAATTTAAAGAAGCTGTAATGTGACTGACTTAAAAAAAAGAAAGTCTAAAGTGTCATAAAATAAAACCCAAATGCCCAGTTTAAAATAGAAAGTCATGCTTTCATATCAAGAACCAGGAAAATCTCTTGAATAAGGAAAGACAATCAACAGATAGCAACAGTGAGAACACACAGATGATGTGAATTATCTCACAAGGATTTTAAAGCAGCCATCATTAAAAATAAAAAAGGTTCAGTGGGCAATTATGAACATACTTGAAATGCAAGAAAAAAAGAAAAGTTTCAGCAAAGAAATGGAAGGGTCAAATAGAAATTTTAGAATTGAGAAAATAAAATAAATGAGATACAGATCTCACACTGCTGAGTGCAGAGGACAGAGGAAAGAATCAGTGAACTTGAAAATAAAACAGAATTACCCAGTCTGAAGAGAGAAAACAGACTGAAATTATGACTCTGGGCCTACAGCAAAATACTTTAATGTCTGAATCATAAGACTTTAAAAGAGAAGAGAGGAAGGGTGGGGCTGAAAAGGTATTTGAAAAAAAAAATCATGACTGAAAAGTTTACATATTTAGCAAAAACACTGAAACCTATACCCAGGCATATGTCGTTTTACTGTGCTTTATGATCCTTTATGCTGCATTTTTTACAAATTGAAGGTTTGTGGCCACTGTGTTGAATAAGTCTATTGGTGCCACTTTTCAACAGCTTGTGCTCATTTCATGTCTCTGTGTCACATTTTGGTAATTGTCACAATATTTCAAACTTTTTCATAATACATCTTTACAGGTGAGGGAAGAAAGTAAAAGCAGAGCAAAAGAATCTGTCCTAGCTGCCCGTGTAGTAGGCCTTAGCCAAGCCGCAGGCATTTCTGTTGTCTGTATATTCCTACCTTGACATGCGCAGGGCCTAGATTGTAACCTAGTAACTTCCTTGGACTTTCATCACCTTTGAGGGCAGGTGGTCCAACTGGTCTCAAGGGCAAGGGCCAGTCTCACCTTCCCCTTTGAGCCCGGGTCCTTGAGGATGATGTCATGTCTCTGTTTTATGACCCTCATGTGCACTCCCACCCTGAAAGGTGGATAAAAGAGAGGCAGGAGATTGAGTCTGGGGGCTCAGTTTTGGAGACACAGGTCTTCTGAGTTCCCCCTGGCCAGAGTAAACCCGCTTCCTCTAATCAACTGGTGCCTGGAGTCTTCTGTCTGCATGCGGTTTCCTGCTACACAGGGATCTGTGACTAATGATCTTTGATGTTACTATTTTGTTTGGGGGCTCCCTGAATTTCTCCATATGAGATAATGAACTTAATTATCAATGTTGTTTGTGTTCTGACTGCTCCACTGGTCCATCATTCCCCATCTTTCTCCCTCTCCTCAGGCTTCCCTATTCCCTAAGACACAACAATATTGAAATTTGGCCAGTTAGGGGCAGTGCCTGTGGCTCAGTGAGTAGGGCCCCGGCCCCATATACTGAGGGTGGCGGGTTTGAACCCAGCCCAGCCAAACTGCAACAAAAAAATAGCCAGGTGTTGTGGCGGGCGCCTATAGTCCTGGCTACTTGGGAGGCTGAAGCAAGAGAATCGCTTAAGCCTTGAGGTTGCTATGAGCTGTGATGCCACAACACTCTCCCAAGGGTGAAAAGTGAGACTCTGTCGAAAGAAAGAAAGAAAAAGAGAGAAAGAGAGAGAGAGAGAGAGAGAGAGAGAGAGAGAGAAAGAGGAGAAAGAGAGAAAGAGAGAAAGGAAAGAAAGAAAGAAAGAGAAAGAAAGAAAGAAAGAAAGAAAGGAAAGAAAGGAAAGAAAGGAAAGAAAAGAAAGAAAGAAAGAAAGAAAGAAAGAAAGAAAAGAAAGAAATTTGGCCAATTAATAACCTTACACTAGCCTGTAGGAGAGATGAGGAAGCTGCAAAAGGAAGTTTGAAGCTAGCAGAGGTTGGTTCGTGAAGTGTAAGGAAAAAACCTGACTCCATAATATAAATGTGCAAAGTGAAGCAGCAAGTGCTAATGGGGAATCTGTAGCAAGTTATACAAAAGATCTAGCTAAGATGATTGATGAAGGTGGCTACACTAAACAATAGGTTTTCACTGTAGATGAAACAGCCTTCTTTTGGAGGAAGATGTCTTCTAGGACTTTCAGAGCTAGAGAGGAGAAGTCAATGCCTGGCTTCAAAGGATAGGCTGACCCTCTTGTTAGGTTAATACAGCTAGTGACTTTAAGTTGGAGGGAATGCTCATTGACCATTCTGCAAATCCTTAGGGTCCTTATGGATTATGCTAAATCTATTCTTCCTGTGCCCCAGAAATAGAACCACAAAGCCTGAATGTCAGCACATCTGTTTATAGCATATAGTTTATTATCAAATATTTTAAGCCTATTGTTGAGACCCTACTTCTCGGAAAAAGAACTCTTTCAAATTATTAACTTGACAAAGTGCTTGGTCACCCAAGAGCTCTGATGGAGATACATAGGAGATATATGTTTTCATACCTACTAACATTATAGCCATTCTACAGACCATGGATCAAGGAGTCATTTTGATTTTTAAGTCTTCCTATTTAAGAAATACTTTTGCAAGGCTATGGCTGCTATAGAGAGTGATTCCTCTGATGGATCCAGACAAAGTTAATTGAAAAATTTCTGGAAAGGATTCATCATTCTTTTATAATTCATGGGAGGAAGTCAAAATCAGTTGACTCCAATCCTCATAGATGACTTTGAGGGGCTTCACCTTTTCCATTGGAGGAAATAACTGCAGAGGTGGTGGAAACAGCAACAGAACTAGAATTACAAAGGAAGGCTAAAGATATGACTGATTAGCTAAAATACCATGAAAAAACTAATGAACCTGCAGTTGGCTTCTTATGGATGCACAAAGAAAGTGGTTTGTTGGGATGGAATCTACTCCTGGTGGAGATCCTGTGAACACTGTTGAAATGACAACAAAAGAAGGAGAATATTACATAAACTTAGTTGATAAAATAAGTTTATGTAATAAACTATTAATAAACAGTGGCAAGGTTTGAGAGTATGGACTCCAATTTTGAAAAAAGGTCTTCTGTGGGTCAAGGAAATAATACAAAAAGAGGGCATTACGATTCTAAATATATTTTTTTTATTGAATGGTAACTATGTACATTAATGCACTTCTGGGGTACAGTGTGGGGTTTTCACATGCAATCTGAAATACTTCCATCAAACTGGTCAACATAGCCTTCATGTCATTTTCTCAGTTATTGCTTTAAAATGTTCACATTCTACTCTTAGAAAGATTCACCTGTACCCCTAGAAGACAAACCTCAGAAGTGAGCCCTCCAAACCCCCTCCCTCCTCCCATTCCCCCTCCCTTCTCCCTCCCCTCTCCCCATATTCTTAGGCTGTTTGGTTATAGCTATCATATAAAAGGTATAAATTAGTTTCATAATAGGGGTGTGTACATTGGATACTTTTTCCTCC
>CAUYTI010156692.1:0-15023 GCA_963575145.1 Galago senegalensis
CCTGTGGTCCCAGCTACTTGGGAGGCTGAGGCAGGAGACTCGCTTGAGCCCAGGAGTTGGAGGTTGCTGTGAGCTGTAATGCCATGGCACTCTACCCAGGGGGACAGCTTGAGGCTCTGTCTCAAAAAAAAAAAAAAAAGAGAAACAAGCAGAAATTAATGCAAAGGAAAAGAGAAAAGCAATAGAGAAATCAATGAAGTAAATGACTGGATATTTCAAAACATCTAGTTGACAGACCGCCTAAGAAGACTAACAAAAAAAAGAAGATAGACACAAATTATCCTAAGAGGAATGAAATGGAGTAAGAATATAACCCTCTATACCTAGAAAGGATACTAAAGAAGTACTATCAACAACTCTACACAGATTAACTTGACAATGAAATGGGCCATCTCCTTGAAAGATACAAACCACAGATCATTAAGTATGAACTAGACAAATTAAGCAGCCCTGTAAGTATTCAGGAAATTGAATTCTTAACTTAAAATCTCCCACAAAGGAAATCTTAAGGATCAGATTGTTTCTGTGGAGAATTCTACCAATCATTTAAAGAAAAATGAACACTAATTCTACATAATCTTTTCCAGAAACAAGAAGAGGAAGAAACATTTCAATTTATTTTATAAAGCTATTATTACCATGGTACCCAAACGAGGCAAAGGCAGCACTAAAAAATAAACATACCAACTAGTATCTATCATGAGTATAGACACAAAAATCCTTAACAAAATATTAGTAAATAGAATTCAGCAATATATATAAGGAATTATATACTATAACCATGTGGGATTCATTCCAGGGATTAAAGGCTGGTTCATTGTTTGAAAAATTAATCAGTGTGGTCCAAAGAAGAAAAAGCCCATGATTATATTGATCATACAAAGGGATTTGACAAAATTTATAATAGAAACTCTTAGAAAAATATGAATAAAGGGAACTCTCAACCTGATAAAGGCTAACATTGTACTTATTGGTGAAAGACAGAAAGTTTTCTCCTTAAGATTGGGAACAAGTCAAGGATGTCTGTCCTTACAACTCTTATTTAATATGGAGCTGGAAGTTCTATTTAGATAATGCAATCAGAAAGGAAATAAAAAGCATACAGATCTGAAAGGAAGAAATAAAACTGCCCTTATTTGCGGATGACATAATTGTATAGAGAATATCAAGGAATTTACAATACTCATAAAAGTAAAAATGACACCTGTGGTCCCAGCTACTTGGGAGACTGAAGCAAGAGAATCCCTTAAGCGATTTAGAGTTGAAGTTTACTATGAGCTGTGACACCATAGCACTCTACCAGAGGTGACACAGTGAGACTCTGTCTCAAAAAAAAAAAAAGTAAAAAACTAATTAAACAATATAACAGGAGAAAAAATAAATGTACAGAAGACAATTATACATGTATTTCTATATACTAGTGATAAATAACACTAATATTAAAAATGCAATACCATTTACAATTGCTTTCAAAAATGAAATAGTGCAAATAAAACATAAATGGGATTTATATGTTAAAAAATAGACACTGTTAATGAATGAAATTAAAGATCTTTAAAATGGAGAGACATACCATGCTCATGGACTGGAAAGCTCAATATAGTTAAAATGTCAGTTCTCCCTAGATTGATATAGACTGAATTTTGGTTTTTGTTTTGTTTTTTTTTTTTGTAAATACAGACAATATTATTCTAAAATTTAAATGGGAAAGTAGAAGAACTAGAATAATTATAACAATTTTGGGAAAGAATAAAGTGAGAAGAATCAGTATCTTGATTTCAGGATTTATTATGTAGCTACAGTAATCAGCTCATGTGGTCTTTGTGGAGGGATAGATACATAGATCAATGAAATGGAACAGAGACCCATTCAAATATGCCCAACTGAATTTTTTTACAAACATGTAAACTCCATTAATTAGAGGAATAGCTATTCAACAAATGATGCAATTGGAAATCCATAGGCTAGGCTCAGTACCTGTGGCTCAAGCAGCTAAAGCACCAGTCACATACACCTGAGCTGGCAGGTTTGAATCCAGCCCAGGCCTGCCAAACAACAATGATGGCTGCAACCAAAAAATAGCCGAGTGTTGTGGCGGGCACCTGTAATCCCAGCTACTTGGGAGGCGGAGGCAGGAGAACTGCTTGAGCCTAGGAGTTGGAAGTTGATATGAGCGGTAATGCAATGGCACTCTACCCAGGGCAACAGCTTGTGGCTCTGTCTCAAAAAAAAAAAAAAAAAAAAGGAAATTCATAGACTAAAAAAATGAACTTCAACTGAAGTCTCATACCTTATACAAATCTTAGCCCAAAATGGATAACGGATAACAAAAAACTTAAAGGAAAAAAGCATAGGAGAAAATCTTTAGGATATAAGGCTAGGCAAATAGTTCTTAGACTTAAGACAAAGAATGACACATAGAAGGAAAAAAAACTGATGAATTGGACTTAATCAAAATTAAAAACTCATGCTTTGTGAAAGACACTGTAAAGAGAATAAAAAGACAAGCTATAGAGTGGGAGAAAGTATTTGTAAACCCCAATGTGACAAAGCACTAGATATATAAAGAACTCTCAAAAATCAATAATAAAGCCAAACAATCCAGTTAGAAAATAGGCAAAAAGCTGGGTGCAGTGGCTCACTCCTGTACTTCTAGCACTTTGGGAGGCTGAGGTAGTGGATTGCTTGAGCTCAGGAGTTCAAGACCAGCCTAATCAAGAGCAAGACCCCATCTTTACTAAAATAATAGAAAAACTAGCTAGGTAGGTACCTGTGGTCCCAGCTACTTGGGAGGCTGAGGCAAAAGGATTGCTTGAGCCCAAGAGCTTGAGTTTGCTGTGAGCCATGACTCCACAGTGCTCTACCCAGGGTAACAGAGTGAGACTCTGTCTAAAAAAAAAAAAAGAAATAGGCAAAAGACAGGAGGGGACATTTGACCAAAGAGGATATACAGATGGCATATAAGCACATGAATAGATATTCAATATTATTTGCCACTAGAGAAATGCAAATCAAAGCCACAGTGAGGTATAGGTACACATTTACTGATAAATGGCTTAAACCTAAGAATACTGACAACACCAAAGAACCTGGATCACTGGTACATTGATAGGGGAATGCCAAATGATAGAACCACTCTGGAAAATAGTTGGCAGTTTCTTTAAAAAACCCAATATACGGCTCGGCGCCTGTGGCTCAAGTGGCTAAGGCGCCAGCCACATACACCTAAGGTGGCGGGTTTGAATCCAGTAAGGGCCGCCAAACAACAATGACGGCTGCAACCAAAAAAAAAATAGCCAGGCATTGTGGCGGGTGCCTGTGGTCCCAGCTACTTGAGAGGCTGAGGCAGGAGACTCGCTTGAGCCATGGAGTTGGAGGTTGCTGTGAGCTGTGGTGCCATGGCATTCTGCCCAGGGGGATAGCTTGAGGCTCTATCTCAAAAAAAAAAAAAAAACACAAAAAACCCCAATATACAAGATACCATATGGCCCAGAAGTTGCTCTTGTCCACATTTACTTCAGAGAAATGAAGACAAGTTACGTTCACATAGAAACCTGTGTACAACTGTTTATAGAGGCTTCATAGTAAAAAATAGGAAACAACTCAGATATCCTTCATTGGGTTAAGCAAACTAGTACATTCACAATGAACTGTGGTATACCCACAGTGTGGCACTACTACTCAGCGATTG
Source organism: Galago senegalensis (assembly GCA_963575145.1). NCBI lineage: Eukaryota > Metazoa > Chordata > Mammalia > Primates > Galagidae > Galago > Galago senegalensis. Next base: position 3,692 of record CAUYTI010156692.1, read on the forward strand.
AACAGACAATTGATACACAACATAATGGTTCTCCAGAGAATTACGTTGAGTGAAAAAAAGCCAATCCTAAAAGGTTACATAAACTGTTAGGGTTCCAGTTTATGGAATGTTCTTGAAATGATGACATGTAGAAATGGAAAACAGATTTGTGGTTGCCTAGCATTAAGGGGAATTTTGGGTGTGTGAGGGAAATGGGCATAGCTATAGAAAGGTTGAATATGAGAGATCTTTGTGGTGATGAAAATGTTATGTATCTTAACAATATCAATATCCTGGTTGTAATATTTTACTGTAGTTCTGCAAGGACTTAGGCTTAAGCCCAAGAGTTTGAGGTTGCTGTGAACTGTGACACTGCAGGACTCTACCAAGGGCAACATAGTGAGACTCTGTCTCAAAAAAATAAATAAATAAAAATAAATTTTAAAAAAACACCCAAAAAAGCTTTCTGGAGACTTTGGATACACCCTGAAGTATAGAGTATGTCATCTTCCCCTTGGCTTCTTGAGATACACTACTTAATGCAGAGAACGTCTGTCCAATTCATCAAGGATTAAATCAAGCTGTATAAAAGAAAGGTTACTCTTTGTTAGTGGTATTTTTGGTAACAGTGCATAGTCTTGTAGGATGGTAAAAAAGTGCCTAGATCACTTCATTTTTGAAGTTCTGAGTATGTTAAAAAAAAAAAAATGAAGACATGGGCCAGGCACCGTGGCTAATACCTGTAATCCCAGCACTTTGGGAGGCTGTGCTGGGCAGATCACTGGAGCTCATGAGTTTGACACCAGCCTGAGCTAGAATGAGACCCCATTTCTAAAAATAGCCAGGCATTATGTCAAGCGCCTGTAGGCCCAGCTACTTGGGAGGCTGAGGCAAGAGAATCACTTGAGCCCAAGAGTTAGAGGTTGCTATGAGCTATGCCCCCAGGACACTCTACCTAGTGCAACAAAGTAAGACTCTGTCTCAAAAAAAAAAATGAAGACATGTCAAAAATGGTTATAGAACTGTGAAGTTTTATTTGCTTGTTTGTTTTTTAGACAGGGTCTCACCATGTTGCCCAGGCAGTGGCATCATCATAGCTCATTACAACCTTAAACTAGAGCACAAATGAGCCTCCTGCTTCAGACTCCCCAGTAGCTGGGACTACAGACAGGCATGTGCCTTCACATCTGGCTAATTTACAAAAATGGTTAATTATGGAATATTTTATATGTTCATCTTTAATAAATTGATGCTCTTGATGAACACAAAAAGATTAAAAACAAATTAATTAAAGATTCAATTTCAGAAGCTAGAAAATAGGTATCTCAAAGAAAATGTCTTATAATTAAAATGAGAATGAAAATCAATGAAGTGGAAAACAAGCAGTAGAAAAGATCAATAACCCAGGCACATTGGCATGTGCCTATAGTATTAGGAGACTGAGGCAGGAGAATTGCTGAGCCCAAGATCTTGAGGCCAGCCTGGGTAACATATTGAGATCCCTATCACAAGAAAGAAAGAAAAAAATAAAAAAGAAAGGAGGAAAAGGAAGGCAGGGAAGGAGGGGAAGGAAAAAAAAGGAGGGAAGGAGAAGGAAAAGAAGGAAGGAGGCGAAGGAAAGAAATAATCAACAAAACAAAACAAAATACTACTTTTTATTTATTTTTTGAGTCTCACTTTGCTGCTCTAGGCTAGAGTGTTGTGGCATCAACCTAGCTCACAGCAACCTGGAACTCCTAGTTCAAGCAATCCTCCTGTTTTAGCCTCCCAAGTAGATGAGACTACATGTGTCTGCCACGATACCTGGCTAATTTTTCTTGTTTTTAGTAGAGATGGGATCTTGCTCTTGCTCAGGCTGATCTCAAACTCCTAAGCTAAAGCAATCCTCCTGCCATGGCTCCCAGAGTGCTGGGATTGCAAAGATGAGCTATGGTGCCTGGCCAAAATACTGCTTTTTGAAAGACTAACAAATAGACAAACCTCTGACATGATTTACCCAAAACACACACACATATAAACACAACAATGCTTAGAAGAAAATATAACTACAGATATGGTGGACATTATTTGGACCCTAATTCAAACAAACTATAAAGAAAAATGCTGTTGAGAGGTATGAAGGTTGAACAAAAAGAAAAGCATACAATGTTCTTAGATAGGAATGCTCAACATTACAAAGATGTCATTTTCTCTAAGTTTATGTAGAAATTTAATATCATCTCTATAAATCTGCTAATATTATTTTTCTTATTCTAGAGTTCCTATAGAAAATACCTTTATACATATGGATGTACATGTTTGTGATGTAAAATCCATATCTTATTATAACTTGCAGGCAAAAAGTTCAAAACTCACTGAAGTGGGCCAGTATTTTTGGCCAGAATTTACTGATATTGGTGCCTTCTCTGGTTTTAAGTTCAATTTTTAAAAATATCTTCGACAATGCTTTCTTCACTTGCTGCAACTTGGTTATCTGATAGGTGAATTGGAAATGTTCTAATTTTTTTGTTTTGATTTTTCTAGTAACCATGACTGAAGTTTTACCTAAAGAAAAGAAACAGAAAGAGGAGAAGACCTTAATTCTTGGTCAAGCTGTGGTGGACCTTCTTCCCTTGTTGGAAGGTCAGATGTATGATTTTCCCAAAAGCAGAAATACCTTAGCAGAGCTCATAAAATTTAGCTCTGGAGAAGTGCAAAAATCAGCCTCAGTGAATTTGAGGGATTTGAGGGGGAAAATGAGAACATTCTTCTCTGCCTCATTTATGTCTGTTAAGTACTAAATTAACCTCTTCTTCTTTGGTTCCACTTCGCCTTTTTGTAGGGGAGAGTTCATTTGAAACAATAGCCCCACTGCACCCTGTGCCGGGCTCACCTTTAGAAACACCTCGATCAAGTGTTAAGGTAATCAGAGTTTTAACTCTCAACATTTCAGCTTGCCATTCAATCTAACAAATCTTTCTGCTATTAAGGTTCGGTTCAGTTGAGTCTGATTCATTGGGCACCTTCTTTTCACAATCTCCATACTATTACATTCTGGGAAACAAGGATGAATTAGGCAGAATCCTTTGAAAAGTCCACTCTCTATGATCATAGATTATAACTCAGTGTAATTAAATGGTGGAGTAGGGCACATGGGCACAGAGCAGTATCAGTTACTTTGCCCAAGGATAAATGATAGAGAAGACTTAATGGAAATGTCTCTTGAGTTATGTCCTGATAGATCAAATAATATATGAAAGCACCTAACACACTTTCTAGCATGGTAGTCTACCTCTAGCTGAAGACTTCTCGTTCAATAGTTCCAGCCCAGATCTTTCTCTTGAATTCCAGATTGTCAGATTTTACAAGCACCTACTAGATTTCTCTATAAGGACATCCCAAAGGTATCTAATCTCAAACTTAACATTCCAAAACTGAACGCAGTATCTTCCCTGACACCTACTCCTTTTATTTTTATTTGACTACTGGCATTACTTACCCATGGCATAGACATAGAACCAACATTATACCCATGACTGCTCTCTCTCACCCTAGCTACATCCAATCCCCAAACCACTTTTCACCAAATCCAGTTATTTTTTCTTCTAAGTGTCTTTAAACTTTGTTCTTAGCTTGATTCCTAGCCTTTATTGCCATTATAGCCACGCACCTCTCCTTCTCTAACTCAAGATCAGCTTTCCCAAAGCTTGCTTAGTGACTTAACAGTAAATTTGAAGGCACCAGGGCTGTAGTAACTGAGTGGCACTGGCAACCTGTCAAAAAAAAAAAAAAAAGACAGAAAGAAAGAAAAATATGTGAATCTGATCACATCTTTCCCCCTACTTAGTAGTGTGGTTCATTGTTTCACCCACTGCTTACATATTAAGGTCTGGATTTCTTAGGCATAGCAGGCATATAACATCTTTTATTTTATTTTATTTTGGAGACTGAGTCTCACTTCATCACCCTCTGTATATCCTCTTGCCTCGGCCTCCCAAGTAGCTGGGACTACAGGTGCCAGCCACATGCCTAGCTAGTTTTTAGAGACTGGGGTCTCGCTCTTGCTCAGGTTAGTCTCAAACTCTTGAGCTCAGGTGATCCACTCATCTTGGCACAAGCCACCACAAACGACCATCATGTAACATCTTTTATAATGAGAGCCTCTCACTCCAACCTCATTTCCCAGCCCTTCTTTCCTTGTACTTTGTGTTCTAGAATCCTGAACTACTTACTTATACCTGAATTGAATATGCTGTGCTGTTTCAGTACTCTTTACATAAACTGTTCCATATCCACAATTATTTTCTCTTTCTTTCCTTTGTTTATCCAGTTTGTAAACTCCTATTCATCCTATAAAGGTCAACTCAGATGTCACCATCTCTTATTCCTTCCCAGCCTAGTAATTATTCATGTCCTCTTTGGTGCTCTGTGACTGCAGTGTTTTGTACAGGTCTATATTATAGAATTTATTATAATCATGGGACTATAACATGAGTTCCATGATGAAAGGGACCACGTCTCCTTCATCTTTATAAAAAGTTGTAGTGAAGTGCCTAGCAAATAATTAGCAATCAGTACATAGTTTTATATTATATTACTTATTTATTTTTGAGACAGAGACTTGCTCTCTCTCTAGGCTGGAGGATAATGGCCTGATGATAGCTCACTGCAACCTTGAACTTCTGAACTCAAGTGATCTGCCTGCTTCAGCCTCCCAAAGTGCTAGGATTACAGTCATAAGCCACTGTGCCTAGCCCAATATACTTACTTCAAATGATCCTCTTGCCCCAACCTTCTGCCTCTACACTCACATGGACATCTCTTCCTTATCAGGTGTGTGCCACCATACCTGGTTAATTTTTTTTTTTTTTTTTTTGGCCAGGGCTGGGTTTGAACCCGCTACCTCTGGCATATGAGGCCGGCACCCTACCCTTTTGAGCCACAGATGCCACCCCTTGGTTAATTTTTTAAATTTTTGTAGAGGCAGGGCCTCACTATGTTACCCAGGCTGTTTTCAAATTGCTGGCCTCAAGTTATTCTCCCACCTTGGTGTCCAGTACACATTTAAACCTACTTTGTATTGTATCCTATGTGAAAATATTAGTTATATATGTCTATACCTAGTTAGATGAATATATAAATATATTTGAAAAATTTTCTTACTACAAAGCATTATATTTAAATTTAAAAAATAATCGTAAAGGCTCAGTGCCTGTAGCTCAGCGGCTAGGAGCTGGCAGGTTCCAATCCAGCCTGGGCCTACCAAACAACAATGACAACTACAACCAAAAAATATCTGGGTATTGTAGTGGGCACCTGTAGTCCTAGTTACTTGGGAGGCTGAGGCAAGAGAGTTGCTTAAGCCCAAGAGTTTGAGGTTGCTGTGAGCTGTGACGCCATGGCACTCTACCAAGGGCAACATAGTGAGACTCTGCCTCAAAAATAAAGAATTTAAAAAATCATAAAATATTGACAATCAATAAAAGTACCCAATCTCACTTGTTCATATGCAACTACTATTGACATTTCAATATAGCATCTTCCAAATCTTCTTCTATATGTATTTGTATACCTTACTTTGATATGGAAGAGTGGGAAGAGATAAGGTAAGTCTAGGGGTAAGGTTTTCTTTTGGGCTTGATTTCCAACTCATTGGACCTAGTAAAAGTAATTTCAATTCTCTTTATGGAAATAATTAGCTTGGCCTTCTTATCTTGAACAGTACTATGAGATTCTAATGGGACAATTCAAAAAGAGGAGGGACTTTGTCAATCTTGAAAATGCTATGTAATTTTATTCTTTTACAGCAATGCAGTCTTGAGGTTAAAGTATTTGCGACAGAGCCTTTACTGACCGCAGCCCAGATTTCAGGGGGCAATCTACTGAAGGTTACCTTGGAGGCTGCCTACTCTGTGCCTGAGTCCTTCCTTCCAGTAGGGCCCCTGCAGAACTACATGGTTGGTTTGCAAGTTCCATCACATGGAGAGGTACAGCTCTACTGCCAGATATTTATGTAGATTCAAACATATCTATACTCATATGGCCATCTCTTCCTTACTTGCTCAGATTTCATTCAAAGCATCACTCTGTTAATGGCTGAAATTTATTTTTTAAGCTTGAAAAATAAAGTTTTTTTCTGTTTTATATAAAGATTTTGTCTTTGTAATTTACATATTTATTACATATAATGCATTGAATATAATTTATATTAATAAATGTAAATTTATGGTGGACAATATATAAGACATTTAAAATGGACAGTTTTTGGTATATTTCTGCAGAGATTATTTATTTTTATGCATATACAAGGGAACTTTTTAAAAAATTCATGGATAGGGCGACGCCTGTGGCTTAGTGCATAGGGTGCTGGCCCCATATACCGAGGGTGGCAGGTTCAAACCCAGCACTGGCCAAACTGCAACAACAACAACAAAAAATAGCCAGGCATTGTGGTGGGCGCCTGTAGTCTCAGCTACTCGGGAGGCTGAGGCAAGAGAATTGCCTAAGCCCAGGAGTTGGAGGTTGCTGTGAGCTATGTGACACCACAGCACACTACCAAGGGTGATAAAGTGAGACTCTGTCTCTACAAAAAAAAAAAAAAATCATAGAATAATGGAGTTAAAAGATAAAAATAAAAAATAGAAACTTTATTTCTCAACATTAGCTCCATCAAGGTGAAGACACTTTTATAAGTGATAATAACAATCATTTAGTCCAAACCTAAATAATTGACAGTCCTGGGAATTTAATTATGTGGATGCAATCTTTTTTATATTATTAACTAAAGAAAAATGTGTTTACTGATTTATTAAGATTAGGAACCAACGTCAGGTGCAGTGGCTCATGCCTGTAATCTTAGCACTTTGGGAAGGCCAAGGTAGGTGGATCACTTGAGCTCAGGAGTTAGAGACCAGCCTGAACAAGAGCCAGACCTATCTGTACTAAAAATAGAAAAACTAGCCAGGCATTCTGGTAGGCACCTGTAGTCCCAGCTACTTAGAAGGCTGAGGCAAGAGGATCACTTGAGTCCAAGAGTTTGAAGTTGCTGTGAGCTATAATGCATAGTACTCTATGGGCAAAAGAGTGAGACTCTATCTCAAAAAAAAAAAAAATTTAGGAAACAGAAAGAAGTTAGAAGGAGGAGCCAAATCAGGACTGAAAAAGCCGTGTATCATTGCCTGTTGCAGTTCTTAGAGAAATTCTTTAGGATCTTGATGCTACTTGTTTGAAATTTCCATTGAAAGCTCTACTTTTAGGCTCGGCGCCTATAGCTCAACTGGCTAAGGCGCCAGCCACGTACACCTAAGGTGGCGGGTTTGAATCCCCAGCCTGGGCCCACCAAACAACAATGACGGCTGCAACCAAAAAATAGCCGGGCGTTGTGGTGGGCGCCTGTGGTCCCAGCTCCTTGGGAGGCGGAGGCAGGAGACTCACTTGAGCCCAGGAGTTGGAGGTTGCTGTGAACTGTAATGCCATGGCACTCTACCCAGGGGGATAGCTTGAGGCTCTGTCTCAAAAAAAAATAAAAAATAAATAAATAAATAAAATAAATAAAATGTTAGAAAGCTCTGCTTTTGTCTGCAGCAGATCTGGGCCCAACAGTTTTAGTACCCATTGGGTGGCAAGTTTGCTCAATTTTAATTTTTCTGTCAGAATTGGTAAGGTGAACCAATTTTGACGTCTGTGGTGTTGCCCATTGTTTCTACTGTTAATCACTGGTATTCTTCATTTGGGACACAAATGGGATTCATTTTTTTTCTTGAAAATTGATGTGGATGGTCTGCTGCTGTGGGCTTCCTCTTCAGCATTGTTTCATACCTTCTTTCTGTTTATTTGTTTATTTTAAGGTTTTAGAAACAGTGTCTTATTCTGTTGCCCAGGTTGGAATACAGTGTTGTTATCATAGTTCATTGCAGCCTTCAACTCCTGGGCTCAACCTATTCTCCTGCCTCAGCCTCCTGAGTAGCTGTGTCTACAGGTGTGTGCCAGAACACACAGCTTATTTTTTTCATTTTTTTGTAGAGATAGGTCTCACTCTTGCTCAGACTGGTCTCAATTACTCAGCCTCAAACAATCCTCCTGCCTTGGCCTCCCAAAGTGCTAGGATTATAGATAGGTGTGATTCATGGCACTTGGCCATCTCACCCCTTCTTACAATTGCTGATGGGGGGGGTTGTCTCAATAAACTTTTTGTAAGACATCAATGATATCACTATGCTTTTACCCAAGATTTACCATAAATTTAATGTTTGCTCTTGCTTATAAATTAGCAGAATTTATGTTGCTCTAATAGGGGCTATTTTCAAACTGATCTCTTGTCCTTCTTAGTGCCTCACTAGATCCTGTTCAGACATGTTATTACAAGTTAGTATGGGTTTATTCTGGTACAAAAATTTTTGAAATCCATACATAGTTTTTTTAATAACAGGCATATTTCATGAATTATTTGAAGTATCCCTGTATGTTGTGCATTTTTGCACAATGTTCTTTTCTATACAAAACGTTCTGTGTTATTTTCATAGGCCAAATTTCTAGATACAGGAGTGACTGGATATGAGTTTTTTGAGACAGAGTCTCATGCTATTGCCTGGGCTAGAGTCCAGTGGTGTCACCATAGTTCACTGCAACCTCAAGTGGTTTTTAAGTGATCCTCCTGCCTCAGCCTCCTGAGTAGCTAGGACTACAGGCGTTCACCACCACAGCCAGCTAATTTTTAAAATAAGTTTTTCTAGAGGCAGGGGTCTCAGTTTGTTGCCCAAGCTGAGAGGGTCAATTCTCAACAAACTGACAGAATTTGAGAGGGTCTTAAGTGATTCCCTCTCCTCAACTTTCCAAAGTGCTGGGATTATAGGCAAGATCCTTGAGCCAATGTGCCCAGTCATTTTTTGAGGCTCTGATAGGGATTTCCAAAATACTTGCTAAATGGCTTATAATCAATTAACATTCCACTTGTCTTATTTTCAGTGACATGTGTATGAATGACCCACTAAATTTGCATAGCAGCTGTTCAATTTTCTCTGGACTTAGGAGGTTCCTGAAGCATAGGACTTTTAGTACTAAAACTGGGACAGCCCCAGGCAAATTGGATAGTTGATCAACCTTCTAAGGAACAACCTGCATTGCTATCTTTAGAAAAAAATAGTTCAAAATGGGATATCAACTTTTTCCTGCTTTCTGACAAGAACTAAAATGTTAGCTCTTTCTGGGCCTCAAGCCTGCTGATCTTTGGACTGCAACTTAATACCAACAGCTCTTCTGGGTCTTCAGTTTTCAAATTTTGGTACTTGTTAGAGTCCAAAATCACATGAACCAATTTCTTAGAATCTTTCTCTCTTTTAACCTCTCTTATAAAAGATAAAAAGAAAAGAGCTGGGTATGGTGGCTCATGCCTGTAATCTTAGCACTCTAGGAGGCTAAGGCAGGAGGATCACTTGAGCTCAGCAATTGGATATCAGGAAGAGCAAGACTGAGGAAGAGCAAGACTTCATTTCTACCAAAAATAGACATCATGGAATTTTGTGGAACTTTTTCCTAATGATTTGTAGAAGTCTTTATGGTTTTTTTTGTTTGTTTGTTTGTTTTTTTGAGACAGAGCCTTAAGCTGTTCACCTGGGTAGAGTGCTGTGGCATCACAGCTCACAGCAACCTCCAACTCCTGGGCTCAAGCGAGTCTCCTGCCTCAGCCTTCCAAGTAGCTGGGACCACAGGCGCCCCCCACAGTGCCTGGCTATATTTTGGTTGCAGCCGTCATTGTTGTTTGGCGGGCCTGGGCTGGATTTGAACCCTTTACCTTAGGTGTATGTGGCTGGCACCTTAGCTGCTTGAGCCACAGGTGCTGAGCCAAATTATTTTTTCTGATTAAAAAATATTCCTGTAGTTTTTTCCTAGACTTACAAAGTTTATTTCCTTCTTTTTTTCTTTTACAACTGTATTCATGAATGATTGTTTCCTTTTTCTCCCCTCCGTTATTCCTTTTTGAATTTATTTGGCTTAGGAATGAGATGGAACTTGACTTTCTTTTTTTATTTTTTAAATTTAATTTAATATAATTTTTTTGAGACAGAGTGTCACTATGTCACCCTCCATAGAGTGCTGTGATGTCACAGCTCACAGCAACCTCAAATCTTGGGCTTACATGATTCTCTTGCCTCAGTCTCCATAGTAGCTGGGACTACAGGCACTCGCCACAACACCTGGCTACAAAACACTCAACTTTAAATCATATATATCTTTCAAGCTTAAGAACCCATTTCTCATTTGCCTAATGAATTTAGAGTTCAGTTCTTTGATTTCGGGATCCTCCAGTAAATATTAACTTTTCTTTTTTCTGAGTCAAGTTTCAGCAGCCTCATTTCTTCTTTCTCTCTGCTTCAGTAAAGAATTTGTGTATTCCTGTTTTCAGTTCTTTGGAGTATATACACAGAAGGAGAATTTCTGGATTATATGCTGTCCTAGTCCTTTTTCTGCTGCTATAACAGAATACCACATAGCGGGTATTTGGGGAACAAAAGAACATTTATTTCTTATAGTTCTGGGGGCTGAGAAGTCCAATGTCCAAGGGACCTCCTGAGAGCCTTCATGTTGTCTTATCCCATGGCAGAGGTAGAAAGGCAAGGAGGCATTTTTGAGAGAGGGAGGGAAAGGAGCTGAACTCGTATAATAACTAACCCTCTCCCATAATAATAGCTATAATTATTCATGACAGCAGAGTTCTCATGGCTGAATCATCTCGTAGCAATCCCACCTTTCAATACTTGCATTGTGGATTAAGTTTCTAACACAGGAAATATGAGAGATATATTCAAAACATAGCATATGATAATTTCATTTTTGATTTTTTAAAGCACTGCAGTACTGTTTTTCATAATGGCTATACCATTTTATATTTCCACCAGCAGCTAATAAGCTTCCAGTTTCTCCACAGCCTAACCAACACTTGTTATTTTCTGTTTGTTTTATTATTTTATAATAACCATCCTAATGAGTATAAAGTGGCATCTCATTGTGGTTTTAATACACATTTCCCTTATGACTAATGATATTTGAGTATATTTTCATGTGCTTACTGGCCATTTGTATAAATTCTTTGAGGAAGTGTTTGTTCAATTCTTTCAACCATTTTTAAATTGGGTGTTTTTTTCTTGTTGAATTTTAGGAATTCTCTGCATATTCTGGTTTTTAATTCCTTATTAAATATGTGATTTGCAAATATGTTCTCACCTTTTGTGGGTTGATTTTTTTTTTTTTTTTTGAGACAGAGCCTCAAGCTGTCCCCCTGGGTAGAGTGCCGTGGCATTACAGCTCACAGCAACCTCCAACTCCTGGGCTCAAGTGAGTCTCTTGCCTCCGCCTCCCAAGTAGCTGGGACCACAGG
>CAUYTI010156693.1:0-18740 GCA_963575145.1 Galago senegalensis
ACTGAGAAAATGACATGAAGGCTGTGTTGACCAGTTTGATGGAAGTATTTCAGAATGCATGTGAAAACCCCACACTGTACCCCAGAAGAGTATCAATGTACATAGTTAACACTCAATAAAAAAAAAAAAAAAAAAAAAGAAGAACGAGATTAAAACTCTGAACCTATATAAGAGAACAGCCTCTTGGCCACTGGTCACTTAGACACACACCCCCACTGGTCACTTAGGCCCGCGGACACGCTCCAGACACACACCCCCACTGGTCACTCAGGCCCACGGACACACTCCACTCCAGACACACACCCCCACTGGTCACTCAGGCCCGCGGACACGCTGCAGACACACACCCCCACTGGTCACTTAGGCCCGCGGACACACTCCACTCCAGACACACACCCCCACTGGTCACGTAGGCCCGCGGACACGCTCCAGACACACACCCCCACTGGTCACGTAGGCCCGCGGACACGCTCCAGACACACATCCCCACTGGTCACTCAGGCCCGTGGACATGCTCCAGACACACACCCCCACTGGTCACTCAGGCCTGCGGACACACTCCACTCCAGACACACACCCCCACTGGTCACTTAGGCCCACGGACACACTCCACTCCAGACACACACCCCCACTGGTCACTTAGGCCCGCGGACACGCTCCAGACACACACCCCCACTGGTCACTTAGGCCCGTGGACACGCTCCAGACACACACCCCCACTGGTCACTCAGGCCCGTGGACACGCTCCAGACTCACATCTTCACTGGCTGCTCACAGGCCTTTGGAGTTTCTATTCAGAGCCCCGAGCCGGCCGTGGCAGGTGCACTGCCTGGAGCTCTGGCCTAGGCCCTTACTTCACCATGTTGGTTCCAACCGCTCACATCTGCATCCCCACGCCCCGTACAGTGCACACAGGAGGCCCCTCTCCCACCTGGTTCCTGTGCTTGGAATAACCCTCCCCTTTCTCTTTGCCAGCTCCAGCATTCAACTCAAAGACTGATATTCCTAATAAATGAAGAGCTTCCAATAACTAATAGTAAAAACACCAGGAGATGGACGGCAAGTATAAAAAGGGGAAGTAAAAGGGGAACAAAGAGAAAGGAAGGGAGGTGTCCAGGCAGCACAAGGAAAACAGAATGTGACTCGCAGCTGCAACCAGACAAGCACACCTCGGTGGTCAGTTTTCACCTGCCACATTGGCAAGATATGCTTGGCAAGCACCCAGGGCCTCAGACGTGAGATTACCCCTCCAGTGGAACACGAGTGCATTTGGGAGGCCAGTTTGGTGTTGCTCTGGGAAACCCTTTAAAATGTGTGTGCTCACTGCTACAGCAATTCTGAAAGTTTAGCCAAAGGAAATCACTGAAAATGTGGAAATCGGGTAGTATCAGGGTTGATTATGCTGGCAAAAGCCAGACACCTCAAGTGTCCCAAAGTAAGGGAATGTGTAATTGTTAGTTTCATAATAAAATAGTTTGCATTTATTTAAAATAAATTTGTTTGCCTGGGAAACTCAGCATACCATTAGGAGAAAAAGGTAAAATACACAATTTTATGAATGTTGTTCTATTTTTCAAAAAAGGTATCTGTATATAAATCTCCTCACCATAGCACCTGACAGGCACTGAGCTCATTACACTAACTACAGGGATGAGGGTTTCCGAAAAGATGCAGATGAAGTACTCACAGCTTTTGGCTCTTGGTTAGTCAGATATGATTATTCTTAGTCTATTCTTCATGTACTTATTTGCATTTAGTGATTTGGGGATAATCGCTATGTCTAGTTTTGTTATGTAAAATAATAACAACAATAGGTATTAAATTAAAACACAAAGTGAGTCCTACTCATCCTTCAAAATCCACTTAAAATTTTAGTCCTTCTTGTGAAAATGTTCCATGATCCCCACAGTCCAATGGGTACTGGCATAGTAACAAAACCCACCTGTCCCCCCACGGAGAAAGCAAGGGCTGTGCTGTCCCTCCCTTGGGCACAGCGAGCAGATGCTCAGCCCACCTTCCCAAGACAGGTGAATGGGATGACCATGACGGAAGCCTCTGTAGACTGACAGGTGCGTGCAGTCCAACCCAGCGCAGCCATCTGAGGGACATGGAGAAGGTCCCTCAAAGTAGGATGCATTTGGGAGCCACCATGTGGACTTACGATGGGTCCCGAGAGGGGGACCTAGCAGACACATCATGAAAAGGGGACCTCATCTTCCTCCAAGGGTTGAGAACTGAGAAAACTAAACACTAGCTCTAGGCTAAGTTGTGCCTAGATTCCAGAATTCAGAGACTAGGAAAGCCTCATGGCTAAGTTCCTCTTCCCACTATCTGTAAACCAAGAAAACCTCCTCACACATTATCAATACATTAGCCCAACTGGTTAATCCTTCCTAAAGGATAAATAGTGTCTCTTGTTCAAACCAAAATCACACCCCAAACCCAGCACAGGCATCTGTGGGGAGGTGCTGACACAACTTTTCCCCCATCCGGCCATGCCCCAGAGTGAATGAGGTGGAGCCAGAGGGACTTGGCACACCTTTGTTCACTAGGGCACCAAGAGTCAGAAAATGTCAGCAACCTGCCCTGTGTTACATCTTTTAATGGTTTTTAAAAACTTCATTGAGGTGAACTTCACATAACATAAAATGTACCATTTAAAGTGGACAATTCAGGGGCGTTTAAGACACTCTCAGTGTGGTGCAGCACCACTTCTATCAGCACAGTCCCCAGGAGCCACTCAGGGAAACGCCGGTCCATGGGTGGCCTCACCCACTTGGAGCTGCCCAGCCTAGGAGCGTGGGGCCCTGGACACTTGCTCTCCAGGCACTGGTAACTAAAACAGGTTGGGTTTGGAGGAGGTGGCTCAGTCATCATCTCTGAACCAGAACTGCACAGCACTGAGACCTGCTTCTAGGAATTCACTCTGCCACGCGTGCAGAGTAGCGGGCCTCACCTCAGCACTCTGCGGGCAGCAGGCACCACAGATACTGTGCCGTTAAACACATCCAGGCATGAGCGTAGCATGAGATGGATGTTGACAGAAACAAGGTGGCCCAAGGGTGACGCTGTGTGACTGCAAGGTAGAGACTCTTGGAGGCTGCCCCCCTCAGACAGCCCCCAGGAGTGGTAGGGGTGGTAGAGGTGGCTGGCCTCACCACCTGCTCCATTTGAGGCAGCTCTGTGACCAGCACACCTGGCCAGGGTCCGGCAGGGTAAGCCTCAAGCTGCAGGAGCACAGAGTGTGAGATTCAGGTGCGGGGTCTCATGGCGCTGCTGTGATGTGCCTTATACTCCAGGGCCCAGGCAGCCAGCAGTGGGTGGTGGGGCTGCCTAGAGACTCCAGACAGGGGTTTCTCATACATTGTGCAAAAACACAGGAAAGGGTTAAGCAGGTTGAGTAGACAGTGCACAGCAGGTCAACCTCAGCCAGGGGTAGAAAAGGGGACTCTGTGCACCCACGAGAAATGATCTTCAAGGCATCTTGTTAAATAAGGCACAGAAGAGTATGTGGCCTGTCTTTAAAATCTACACCCTGACAGAGAACTGAACGTGTAAGTTACATGTGTAGCACTGTGCACGTGGGACACACAGACACGTGTGATGTTTTTTAGCTGCAAGCAAATACCCTCCCAACTTTAACTACCAAAAGTAAAATGAAATACAATGTACGTCTACCACAAGGAAGACATATTATGTGTTCTTTGCACCAAATGCCATCTGCCCTATTGATTGATGTGACATTTTAAAGCCTGCCTGTCTTCTTCAAAGACCTCTCGGTGCTGAAATCAGGCGCATCAATAAGTCATTACCCCAAGGCAGAGGATTCTCGGGGCAAGAGTCTTTGCCATTTGCAGCTGAAGAAACTGAAGTTCAGGGTAGCTCTGAGGCTTCTCCAAAGATGGCAGAAGTTTCAGCCTCCCTGGGCCGGACACTGGTGCCACTGCCTCTGGCCACCTCCAGCATGTTCTGCGGGAGCATCGCTGGCCGAGGGCATTGTGCAGAGCACTCCACTGTGTCTCCGTCAAAGAAACTTTACATCACTGGCTCCCTGGCTTATTTTCACCACAAATTGCTTCATAAATCCTCCTAAACTTTTTTTTTTTCTAGGGCAAAATTTTGTCCATAATTATATGTGCTATCTCATCAGGGCCAGCTACTTGTACAGGCAGAAAAACATCAGGCTGAACCTTATAAGAGCTCTTTGCGGTTTCTTTTAGAAATTAAATACCATCTTATGTTTCATTAAAAATACAGATTTTTCCTGAGTGGATCCCCTCTTCAATCTGCTGTGCCTCCTGTTCTGCTGTGGCTATGTCAGGAGGATCTGAGACAGCATCAGCCCTGGCCCCTCCAGGGACCGCACTGCTCCACTCGTGAGGGAACAGGGGCTGGCCCACCAGGGAGAAGCAGGGACTGGCTGCTCCTGATGCCTTACCACAGGCGGACACCTGCCCTTTATCCTAAGTCAGCAAAATCATCTTAGAGATCAACCAGCTTTGAGCCGAGTGTTCTTGTTTTGAGTCTGGGCCACCTCTCCATCCTGTCCAAATATATTTCTAGCCATCCTCTCCTGAGCTGGCTGCCATTACTGGGGCTGCCAGTACCAAAGCCTGTGATAGGCAGAACCCCCTGCCACCACCTACTGTGATGGTTAAGCTCATAGACAGCCAAGTCAGGCCTGAACCGCCTGGGTCGCAACCTGTGCGGGGTGTGGGAGCCCACTGGAGCCTCAGTTCCCACACTGCACAGTGGACTCGGCCTGGCCCAAATGCTCCTTCAGCGGCATCAGGGGATGGAGGCGGTGGCTGCTGTAGACATAACCATAAGCCATAGCAGGACTCCAGGGATTTCATAAACTTTCCCCATTTGGTGTGTTTTTGCTAGTCATTTATAATGTTATCAGTATATTTTTAGAATAGGAAGCTTTTTTTCCCTGAAATCAATTCATATGAACTAGAAGTGTGGGGGAGCAGAAGCTCTCAGTCAGGAGGGCCTTCAGAGCTGGGGCAGCCCTGGGCTCTCGGCTCAGCTCACTTCCTCCTGCTGGTGATCTATGGCAAGGAAGAGGTGAAGAGCAGATAGAAATCACGTGTCCCTGTCCTATTTAAGTCACGGTGTCCCTCAATGGCAAAGGTCACAAAGAGCTCAAATGTCAATAAGAAGGTCTCCAGCCGGCAGGTCTGTGCTGTTTCAGACCTGCCCTGTGCAGGAATCAGCCCCAGCCCTGGCGGCCATCAGCCTGCAGGTCCTGTGGGGATCAGACCTCCCAGCGATGTTTGCACTGGCAATGATGTAGTGACACACTGATCTAATTACATGTCAATAACTAAAGTCCTGATTCACTGGGGAGATCACAGTGGATTAGAGGCCTCTATTGGCAATTCTTAAAGAACAAGGACTCAACCTTCAGACTCAATTACAGCAAAGTTAGCCAACTGTAAACCAACAACTTGGAGGGCATGGGAGGGGAGAGATCAGCCTCTGCTTTAGTAACCTGGCTTGGACTTGCCCCTGCTATTGTTATTGAACTTGGTGCCTTTCCAAAGCTTAATTTTCACTGCACTGATTGGTTCTTATTACCTAATTCATAAAACTGATAGGTCCCAGAAACTTGGTGCAGATCAGTAGACAAGCAAAAGCCCCACTGATTGCCCATAGCACCAGCCCTACCCACGTTTCTGACCATCTCCCACGCCACCCCGCACTACAGAGCCCCAACTGCCTCCACAAAGGGGCCAGCTCCCCAAGAGGCAGGAACAAAGAGGGCCCAGAAGCAGAGGGCACACCCAGCCTTCCCCCTCACTGCCACCATGCCTGGGGCAGGCAGGGCTCCTAAAGCTTTGATGGAAGGCAGGGTGTTCAGGGATGGTGGTTTGAAATCGGGACTGGTCTGGTCAGCCTGCTGTGCCGGAGCTCAATGTCAAACTGGCAACTGCTGTGCGCTTGTATTTACTCATCAGCGTTGCGTCTTTGCTGCATCCCCACGTTCCCACATGCAGGGTGAGCGCCGACTGGAAATACTGCAGGTACCTGAAGAGAACTTAGCAGAGAGTGTCGGCGAGGCAAAGCAAAGTGCCAGGTGTGAACCGGCCGGGACAGGCTGCAGAAAACTTCTTCTCTGGAAGAAGAACAGGTACATTTTTGGGGTTTTTCAGAGCACACAGGCTCCCTGGCAGCTACTCAGCTCTGCCCCTGCCTTCTGAGGCAGACAAGGTGCTGTACAAATGCATGGGCATGGTCGAGTTCCAATCACACTTTGTTTAGGGACATTGACATTTGAATTTCATACCAATTTCGCTCACCTTCCAATACCCTTGTTCTCCTAATTTGTTTTCCAACCATTGGAAATGTGAAAACCATTCTTAGATCTCCAACCATACAAAGCCAGATGTGAGCCAGATAGGCCCCAGGCTAAGCTTGCCAGGGCCTGCCCTGCGGTCAAGAGGCCTTGTTCTCTGTAAAGACACCAGTTGATGACCTCAAAGCTGTACCCTGTGCTGGGAAAGAAGCCAGATGTAGATTTTTTACTCCTCAAAATCTTGCCAGCCAAAAGTACTTTCATGTTTGATGGAAACGGGACA
Organism: Galago senegalensis; assembly: GCA_963575145.1. NCBI lineage: Eukaryota > Metazoa > Chordata > Mammalia > Primates > Galagidae > Galago > Galago senegalensis. The sequence goes on from CAUYTI010156693.1 coordinate 6,585, forward strand.
ACACATCTTCCTGAGCGTCTGACTTCTTGGCCAGACATTTTAAAACAATGTTTTCTCCCCCTCAAGGAGGCTACTGCTAAGCTCATGCCACTTGGGCAGATAGTAAAAGCAGAAATGAAAGTAACTGGGTGCTAATCTTCTGTGAAGACCTCATCTGGATCTCTCTGCTTTTCTAGAATCTGCATCCCAGGAGTCTGGAGACTGCGCAGCACATGGAGTTTGAGCACAGCCCATCTCTGAGGATGCCCTCAGACTCCACCCCTCACTAGCCCTGTCTTGTGGGCACAATGAGGCTTAGAAATGAGCCAGACAACCCATAGGTTCCTAGGACTCTAATGTCCTACCCTCCAGTGAAACACTTATTGGGGAACAAGGACTTTCTTGGTGTTACTGCTGAGTGGAGGTGAAACGATTGGGAAGGAGGCTCAAAAAAGACAATTTAATTAAGAACGAAAGGAAATTTTTCTCGGTACTGCTGGTGGGCAGAGGGGAGGCTGTGGATGACGCAGGTGAGGCGGCAACAAGCACAGGAGTGACTGCCCGAGGTGGGCGGTCCCCTGCGGGCCCAGCCCGTGGCAGGGTAGATGCGTTCTTGGTCTGCTTTCTGTTGCACCCGGGCATGAGTTCTGTATTTTTCTTTGAACTGTTGATGCAGATAAATTCTTTGCAACTGAAAAGTTCAAGTTTGCTCTAATATACCACCCCCTGTGTCATTTTCAAGGTTTGCTATTGTCGGCAAGAATAAGTCATAATAAAATGGTCTACTGGTTGCAGAGTGCTTCAGACAAACAGAAGACTGGGATAAATTATTAAATCAGTTTCTGTCAGGTGACTTCCACTGATTCAAAAATCAGCCCTGCTCACAATTGATATTTTTGTAGAGAACCTAAGAAGACATTAAACAATTCTCTTGACTTCCCCTCCCAAAGACAGATGAGCTCACAAAAGCTCTGAGAGAGAGTTGGAGGGCTTCAGAGACTTGGCTCCTGACTCGCCCCTCGCCTGGGCTGAGGAGTCCCCGAACCAGCCTCAGCCATCTCAGGAAGGTGCATGAACGCCCAGCTGCTGGGGAGAACACTGGAAACAAACAAGGAAATTGGGACAGGTGCTAAGTAAAGAAAACCAGAATGAGGACAGTGAGTGACTCAATTTATAGTTTTTAAGTATACAAAAACAATCTTAGAGGCATGGGGCTCGTAGCACAGTGGTTATGGTGCCAGCCACATACACTGAAGTTGGTGGGTTCAAACCCAGCCCAGGCAGCTAAATAACAATGACAAATGCAACAAAAAATAGCCAGGCATTGTGGCTATTAGCCACAGCTACTTGGGAGGCTGAGGCAGGAGAATCACCTAAGCCCAAGAGCTGGAGGTTGCTGTGAGCTATGATGCCATAGCACTCTCCTGAGGGCAACATAGACTCTGTCTCAAAAAACAAAAACAATCTTAGAGGCACAAGCGATGATATTTAACTGCTGCAACCCTGCCATCACCATAATCCACAGGGAGCTGTTTTTTGAGACCCAGTTCCCTCACCTGTATATCCTGGACAGTGATGTCCATGCTGAGGGCTGGCCAGGGAGGCCATGAGACCAGGTATGTGGGTCCCTCTGCCTGCCCAGGACACGTTCTCAGTAAACAGCTGCTGTGACAAGCCGTCAGCCCATTCTCAGTCCCACTGAGTATTTCTCTGACTCTATTGCCCTCACCCTACTCCCTCTGCCTTCTTTCCACATGTGACAGTCTTAGACCCTCTGTGCTCCACGTCCTGCTCCCCAGAGAAGTTTGCTCTCTCTTTTCCTTCTTCTTTCTGTGACCTCCCTGCTCCCTCCTCCCCCTGGGCCATAATAGTGTCTCATCCACATCAGTGAACACTCTCAAATGGTAGGGATTTAGGGATTCTGTATCTTCTTTTTGGGGGAGCTGATTACAACTTTTCATCCTTCCCTGTCAAAGCCACCATCCTTGGAAAATGGTAAATGCAGAGGGGCCCTGAACTTCAGACACAGGGCTCTCTGCCTTGCCTCTGAGTGGTCCCAATTTCCCACTCAGCCCAGATCAGCGGCCAGTACCACCCAGGCCAGGGCCCTGAGAAGCCAGGACCCTTCCCCCTGCCTGGGTCCTGCTGCCCTACTCAGGTGACCCTGCTGACATCACATCTGTGGTCTTGGGGACCTTCAACTTCAGTGCCTCCACAAAGAAAAGCAGGAAAGTGCACATCCTGACAGCACAACGGCCGGCTCCGTCTTCTAAAAGCTCTGGTCACCTGGGACAGGGCTATGTTCCTGAGCTGAGCCTGAGGCAGGCCCAGGCTGCTGTGTCCTTTTGGAAGGGCAGGCATGACTGAGCCCAGGCTGCTGTGTCTTTTCGGAAGGGCAGGCGTAACTGAGCCCAGGCTGCTGTGTCCTGTTGGAAGGGCAGGCGTGACTGAGCCCAGGCTACTGTGTCCTATAGGAAGGGCGGGCATGACTGAGCCCAGGCTGCTGTGTCCTGTTGGAAGGGCGGGCATGACTGAGCCCAGGCTGCTGTGTCCTCTTAGAAGGGAAGGCATGACTGAGCCCAGGCTGCTGTGTCCTCTTAGAAGGGCAGCCATGACTGAGCCCAGGCTGCCGTGTCCTCTTAGAAGGGCGGCCATGACTGAGCCCAGGCTGCCGTGTCCTCTTAGAAGGGCGGCCATGACTGAGCCCAGGCTGCTGTGTCCTCTTAGAAGGGCGGCCATGACTGAGCCCAGGCTGCTGTGTCCTGTTGGAAGGGCGGGCAGAACTGAGCCCAGGCTGCTGTGTCCTCTTAGAAGGGCAGGCGTGACTGAGCCCAGGCTGCTGTGTCCTCTTAGAAGGGAGGGCATGACTGAGCCCAGGCTGCTGTGTCCTGTTGGAAGGGCGGGCGTGACTGAGCCCAGGCTGCTGTGTCCTCTTAGAAGGGCAGGCTTGACTGAGCCCAGGCTGCTGTGTCCTCTTAGAAGGGAGGGCGTGACTGAGCCCAGGCTGCTGTGTCCTCTTAGAAGGGCGGGCGTGACTGAGCCCAGGCTGCTGTGTCCTCTTAGAAGGGCGGGCGTAACTGAGCCCAGGCTGCCGTGTCCTCTTAGAAGGGCAGGCGTGACTGAGCCCAGGCTGCTGTGTCCTGTTGGAAGGGCGGGCAGAACGGAGCCCAGGCTGCTGTGTCCTCTTAGAAGGGCAGGCTTGACTGAGCCCAGGCTGCTGTGTCCTCATAGAAGGGCAGGCATGACTGAACCCAGGCTGCTGTGTCCTATTGGAAGGGCGGGCAGAACTGAGCCCAGGCTGCTGTGTCCTCCTAGAAGGGCAGGCATGACTGAGCCCAGGCTGCTGTGTCCTCTCAGAAGGGCAGGCGTGACCGAGCCCAGGCTGTGCTATCCGCATGCTCACAATGTTAACACTGAGCTCAGGGTCCTGTGGATGAGCTGTACCCGGCTCTTGATTAACACCAGGTTTACTTGAGATGATGCACAACTTTTGAAAAATACACAAACAACTAGAAGGCAGCAAATTCTCATCTTTCACTTCCTTAGGCCAGAATAGTGCAATTCCCCATTTGGGGAGAGATTATTGTTTCTGATTTAAATCCATCACCCTATCGGAGAAAAAGGGACTGAATTCATCAGCTAGTCTCTGAAGTCTCATAATTGCCTAATATTTGACTCCCTGATTACAGTATTTATCTTTTAAAGCCGCGGATAAACACACACAGGTGTAACAGAGCTGGTGTTGGGGGCTTTCTTATCTCCATCCTTTAAAAGGGCTCCACTGAATGTGATCGAGGTGTATGTAGCTGATAAATATTTGCTGATCCTTCTACTCAGAGGTGGCCGTGTTCTGGGAGTGGATTAGCAACCCCACGAGTCGAAGGCCTGTTATCTGCATTTATGGGATTTGTAGGCGCTTGGGGATTCTGAAAGATGAAAGGTACCTTGGAGGGTGTGTGTACAGGATTTCAAAACCCAAAGTCAGAACTGTGTGAATGGACAGACATTTAATAAACTACTAAATGCTTTTGCTTCACCCCCACAATTGTAGGAAAGAGAAGAGAATGGTTGTTAAATATTCTCACTGTGCGAGCTCTGAGGCACACACCTTGTATGTATTTATACACATTATTTTGTTTGATCTCCCAAACCCTAGGGGCAGGTGGCATTTCCATATTTTACAGACTCAGAGCCTTAAGCTTTAAGAGATGAAATCACAGGCTACACGGCCAGAAGTCCATGTAGATAGGGCCATGTCCCTTGTGACTCTGATGGTACCGCGCTTGCCATAAAACTGGTGGTTTCTGAAGATACCAGCGTCTTTGGAGAAAAGTGCATTTCTCCTCCCCTGACATGCTGAGCAATGCTTCCTAAAACTGAGACCATTTCATCAGAAAAACTTTGTACTTGAGAGACATGTATATTTAAAACAATGGGTGTCCTGTTATTTGTTATTTAAAAAATTATTTTTAGCTTGCAAGAAGCTTTGAGGCCCTGAGGTATTTTGAAATTCACTATTCATGTTTTACCTGGGTGCCTGTTATCCCCTAACGCAGGAGTCCTCAAACTTTTTAAACAGGGGGCCAGTTCACTGTCCCTCAGACTGTTGGAGGGCGGGACTGCAGGCCCTGGGACGAGTCGGCTGCTAAGCAGGACAGGCAGCGGTGGCAAAAACACCCAGCAGGCCGGATAAATGTCCTAGGCGGGCTGCATGTGGCCCGTGGGCCATAGTTTGAGGACGCCTCCCCTAACAAGTGACGAAACCAGAGTGAATCAGGAAGGACTTAGCACCATCAACACTCAGAACACACACACAGGGGCCTGAGTCAACCCATCCTGCCATCAGGGACTTCCAAGGGGGGTCTGCAGGGGGACACAGCCAGGGTGGGAGGGCCACAAACCCATCGGTACCAGTGAGGGGTCGCTTCCTCTCCTGTGTGCCCCAACATCAGCAGTAACAGTCATAGGTGCCTTTTTGGTCCCCCCCCCCGCCCCAGCACAGCCAGTTCCAATTATAGCCATTGCAACACCTGACCCTCAATATCCTCACCTGTGAGACAGGAACTACTAACCCTCACTGAGCTAAGAAGATGCCACCTCGGGATGTCTTTAACTCAGCGAGCATCACAGAAGCTACAGACTGTTGACCCTCTGGACCCATAAGACCCCCGGGACGCCCACAACAGCCCTCTAGGTAACGGTTTTATCTGCTTTGCAAATAAAGAATCTGGGGCCCAAAGACAGTGAGGGAGCCAGGCCCTGCGGGGTGGGGGTGGGGCTCAGGCCTCCACCTGCCCCACCCCACCCTCAGATACCCCCAGGAGGCATGGTCAGGATGCTGACACTCAGAGCGTTACTTATGTGCGGGTTCTAGGGGTACACCAGCAAATGCAGGCCACTGTCTGGCCAGGAGTGCCTCCATGTGTGGGGTCACCTGAATTCTCTCCTGTCCCCTGAAGACATGTTGACATGATACCCGCACTCTCTAACTGAGTTAGGGACTCAGGAGGTTACAGCAGATCATTCAGAGCAGACCATCTGGAAGCAGCACTGGGTCTGACCCCAGGTCTGTGTCTGATGGTTGTCTCAAACCAGCAACTCTGTCTGCAGAGTAAGACCAGCCAGCAAACAGAGCCGACAGTGGCCCCTTCCCCATGTTTCAAGGCCGAGTCTGCATGTCACCCGGACATAGTGGGGACTGCCTGCCTCACTGACCGCCATGAGACCAGCCATCACCGCTGCACGACCTCAGACCAGCCACTTGGGAGGTCACCTCCTTCCAGCCTGAGTATTGAGACATTACATAGAAACATCATCATTAATTATGCTAATGAGGCCTTTTGTGTTTGCTACTGCGGAAAATCACAAGTGGCGTTTCACCCGGTAGGACAGGTCATCTCTTCCCTCATCTCAGGAAAAGGCTAACAGAGATAGCTGGCTTTGATTAGCTGATTTAAATGGAAAACGGCCTGTGTATGCCGCATCGTGAGTTACTTTTGAATAGACCTTTCAATTGAAAACTAAAAGTACAAAGCCATAAATCTAATTATTTTCTCCCTTCAGCCCCATAGTTTAACAGCAGAAGCTCTAACATGCAAACAATACCAACATCCACAGAAACAACGTCTAATACGGAGAGGGAACAGACCAAATAAAGGGCCTCCAGTTAAAAGGCGAATATCATACGTTGAGCTTAAAAAACAGAAACCTGGCCTGAAATCTGGGCTGAATGCATCCATTTGTCTAATTCCTTCACTTTAAAAATTATTTAAATATCTCTTACAGCAGCAGTTGTTCACCCCCAAGAAACGAAAAAACCAGCAGCATCTCACACATTCCAAAGGTGAAGTAAACGGTGTCCCAGGAGCTATCCCCTCAGCATGGGAACTTGTACTCACACCACATCTGGCTTCAGGGCACACAGCCTGCTTTGGGATGTGCGTGGTTAATGTGGTATCCCCTGTCTTAACGAGAGCCCTGGTTAATGTGGTATCCCCTGTCTTAACAAGAGCCTTGGTTAATGCGGTATCCCCTGTCTTAACAAGAGCCCTGGTAAATGTGGTATCCCCTGTCTTAACAAGAGCCCTGGTTAATGTGGTATCCCCTGTCTTAACGAGAGCCCTGGTTAATGCGGTATCCCCTGCCTTAACGAGAGCTTTGGTTAATGCGGTATCCCCTGTCTTAACGAGAGCCCTGGTTAATGCGGTATCCCCTGTCTTAACGAGAGCCCTGGTTAATGCGGTATCCCCTGCCTTAACGAGAGCCCTGGTTAATGCGGTATCCCCTGTCTTAACGAGAGCCCTGGTTAATGCGGTATCCCCTGCCTTAACGAGAGCCCTGGTTAATGCGGTATCCCCTGCCTTAACGAGCATTTTGTTTACTGACAATAATGCACTTCCACGTAACGGGAAGCTTTCTTGCAGGATAATTCCAGTTGGCTTTCAGGGTGAAGTGTCCTAGAATAACAGGGGTCATTTCTTGGTCCCACAAACCGTAAGTCAAGCCGCCATGGCTCCCACCCCCAATTTCGCCATCTTGGGCAATCAAACAAAGATTCTTAGAGGTTTTTGTTTTTCACCAAAAAAAAAAAAAGAAAAAAATTGGAAAATTTGCAAGGTATATCTTATAAAGTATTATTCCAAGGCCCTTGATGACATCATTTACATCTCCTTGAAGTATCCTAGGGGAATCTCAGGGGAATTTTCCAAAGATTGCATAGTCCCTACCAGCATACCTCACAGAAAGCATCAGCATGCTGTAGATACGTCTGAAGAACAATGAAGGGGAAGCCACATTCTAGAAGCACTGGCACTTGGTAAGGACGGTCCCCTGGACTGACACTGCTGCCCATCACAGGTGGACTGGCACTCGGTAAGGACGGTCCCCTGGACTGACACCGCTGCCCATCACAGGTGGACTGGCACTCGGTAAGGACGGTCCCCTGGACTGACACCGCTGCCCATCACGGGTGGACTGGCACTTGGTAAGGAAGGTCCCCTGGACTGACACCGCTGCCCATCACGGGTGGACTGGCACTTGGTAAGGAAGGTCCCCTGGACTGACACCGCTGCCCATCACGGGTGGACTGGCACTTGGTAAGGATGGTCCCCTGGACTCACAATGCTGCCCATCACGGGTGAACTGGCACTTGGTATGGAGGGCATCCCAGGCTGACACCACAGCCCATCACAGGTGGATCTCCTGACGTACTTGCCACTGGAACACGATGATTTAGAACTTTACCTTATACACACAGGGACTGTCCTGAGGACAGGTCCTCGCCGTCCATTTGTTACTGGGGCAGGAGCTTGCTTCTTGTGTAACAAGTTTAAGAAAAGAAAACAACTTCAGAAACACACTTCTAAATGTGTTTTAGAAAGAGAGGAAAGCTATGCTGAAACAAGAAGCATTTTTATATTGTAAAGGTCCAAAATGTTTAAAAGAGTAAGAGAAATAGGAAATGGCAAAGTTTATCAAAATAATGCCAAAATGTCTTAAGAACATACTGTATAAAAACACAGAAGAACTTCTGTGCTGCATGCTGTGTTTACCAAGTGGACCATTTTATAGGTGAGTAACCTGAGAAGGGGGCAGCACTGACCCAGGTTACACACTCGCCGCACCCCCACTCCCCACAACCCCAGTGCTCTTGCACAAGAAACTTCCATGTGGTGCCTATCTCCTGCTTTTCAAACATGAGAAAATGGATTTAGCAGCCTTTAAAAAATTGAATTTTCAATTTAAAAGCTCTAGAAAAAGAAGTATCTATGCCCAGATAGTTTCACTGGAAGATCTTACAGACATTTAAAGAATTAAAACGAATTTTATACAATTGCCTCCAGAAAACAGAACAGAAGGGAAGACTCCCCAACTCATTCTTATTTGATGAGGCCAGTATTACCCTGCTGCTGGAACCAGCCTAAGACAAAATAAAATTATAGACCAATATTTCTAAAGGGCTAAGATATAAAACAGTCAAAATATATTAGCAAACCAAATACAGAAATGCACAAAAACAATAACATATAGTGACCAGGTATAATTTATTCTAAGCATGCAAAGGGGACTCAATATTCAAAAATACATCAATGGGCTGGGTGTGGGGACTGACATCTATAATCCTAGCGTTTTAGGAGGCTGAGGCAGGAGGATCACTTGAGCCTAGGAGTTAGAAATGTGCCTCTGTACTCTAGCCCAAGGAATATAGCAAGACCCTGTCTCAAAAAAAGAAAACAAATTAATGTAATCTACTATATGAACAGGCTAAAGAAGAAAAATCACATGCTCACATCAGTGCAGAAAATGACTTCATAAAACCCAAGCCAGGCACGGTGGTACATACTTGAAGTCCTAATACCTGGGAGGCTGAGGCAGGGGATCACGTGAGCCCAGGAGTTTGAAACTAGCCCGAACAACACAGCAAGACCATGGTTCTTAAAAAAAAGGTATCCATTTATGATACAAAATATCCATTTATGATAAAAATTCCAAGCAAACTGGGGGTAAAGGGAAACTTTTTGCTGGGCACAGTGGCTCATGCCTGTAATCTTAACACTCTGGGAAGTTAAGGTGGGAGGATCACTAAAGGTTAGGAGTTCAATACCAACCTGACCAAAAGCAAAACCCTGTCTCTACTAAAAATATAAAAAATTCGCTGGGTGTGGCAGCATGTGTCCATAGTCCCAGATATTCAGGAGGCTGAGGCAGGAAGATTATGTGAGCCCAGGAGTTTGAGTTTGCTGTGAGCTATGATGCCAGCACTCCACCTGTCTCAAAAATAAATAAATAAATAAATAAAAGAGAGACTCCTGAAACCTCACAAAGAGTAAAACAAAACAAACAAACAAAACCCTGTAGCTATGACTTTTTTTTTTTTTTGAGACATAGGTCTCACTGCCAGGCTAGAGTGCTATGGCATCACCCCAGCTCACAGCAAACTCCTAGATTCAACTGACTTCCTGCCTCAGGCTCCCGAGTAGCTGGGACTACAGGCTCGTGTCACAACGCTCACCTAGTTCTTATATTTTTATCAGAGACGGGGTCTCACTCTCATGCAGGCTAGTGTCACACTCTTGAGCTCAAGGGATCCTCCTGCTTTGGCCTCTCAGAGTGCTGGGATTATGGGTGTGAGCCACCACAACAGGCCCTAATGTACCTAATGGCAAGATTGAATGCTTTCTCCCTAAATTTGGGGAACAGAAAAAGGAACAAATGGCTGTTGTCACCACCCTTATTCTAGCACCACAAGTTAGGTCTAATTAGTGCAATAAGGCAAGAAATAAAATTAAAAGCATATAGATTGAAAGGAAGAAAAAAATGGTTTCTATTTTCAGATGATATGATTTTCCATGTAGGTAATTGCAAAGAATTTACAAAAACTTTTGAATTAATAAGTAAATTCAGCAAGGTTTCAGGTTTACAAGATAAACTTATAAAGATCAGTTGTATTTCTATAAACTAACAATATACAAGTGGGATCCAAAATCTGAAATTTAACACCATTTATAAATGCTCCAAAGAAACAAACATGCACAGAATCTATGTGCTAAAAATGTAGTATGGAGAAGGAATGAACAGAAAGAGCAAACACTGGAAGAACGTGCTGTGTCCGGGGTTAGCAGAGTTAACACAGTGAGAATGTCAAGTCTCCCCAGTGGATCTACAAGTTCAATACCACTGGTATCCAAATCATAGCAAAGGGTTTTTTTGTAAACATAGATAAGCTTATTCCAAAATTTATGGGGAAATAGGAATGTTCCAGAATAGCCAAAGTAATTTTGAAAAAGAAAAATAAAGTGGAAAGAAGCAGTTTACCAAATTTCTGGATACAACATATCCACAATAATTACAAATGTGTAGTATTGACAGAGCAACAGACGTGCGTGGATACACAGTAATGAGGGTCAGTCTAGTGACAAGAAACAGCCTAGTGACAAGGGACAGCTTAGTGATGAGGGACAGTTTAGTGATAAGGGAGAGTCTAGTCACGAGGGACAGTCTAGTCATGAAGGTCAGTCTAGTCATGAGGGTCAGTCTAGGGATGAGGGACAGTCTAGTCACGAGGGACAGTCTAGTCATGAAGGTCAGTCTAGTCATGAGGGATGGTCTAGTGATGAGGGTCAGTCTAGGGATGAGGGTCAGTCCAGTGATGAGGGTCAGTCTAGTGACGAGGGTCAGTCTAGTGACGAGGGTCAGTCTAGGGATGAGGGACAGTCTAGTCATGAGGGACGGTCTAGTGATGAGGGTCAGTCTAGGGATGAGGGTCAGTCCAGTGATGAGGGTCAGTCTAGTGACGAGGGTCAGTCTAGGGATGAGGGTCAGTCCAGTGATGAGGGTCAGTCTAGTCATGAGGGTCAGTCTAGGGATGAGGGTCAGTCTAGTGACGAGGGTCAGTCTAGGGATGAGGGTCAGTCCAGTGATGAGGGTCAGTCTAGTGACGAGGGTCAGTCTAGTGATGAGGGACAGTCTAGTGACAAGGGTTAGTCCAGTGTTAAGGGACAGTCTAAGGATGAAGGACAGTCTAGTGATGAGGGACAGCCTAGTGACGAAGGTCAATCTACTAATGAGGGACAGTCTATTGACAAGGGACAGTTTAGTGACGAGGGACAGTCTAGTGACAAGGGTCAGACTAGTGACAAGGGTCAGTCTAGTGACAGTCTAGTAATAAGGGACAGCCTTCTCAACACATGTTGCTGGAACATTTGCCTGTGACATCCATGGGCCAAAAACTGAACTCTGATCTAAACTTCACGCCTTAAAGAAAAATTAACTCAGATTATAGGCTTAATTTAAAATGTAAAACTATAAAGCTTTCAGAAAATAAAAAAAGGAGAAAATCATTAGGATCTAGGGCTACTCATAATATTCTTAGATAATAATACCAAAAGCAAGAAAAATTGATAAAGCAGAATAAATCAAAGGAAAAATGTTCGTTAAGAAATTGGAAAAGAATGAAAAAAGAAAAACAGCCTGAAATAAAATATATACAAATCACATTAAGTGGCAAAGGACTTGTATCCAAAATACATAAAGAACTCTCAAAACTCAACAGGAAAAAGTCTGATTAGAAAATGGGCAAAGCCATGAATGGACATTTCAATACAGAAGACACACAAGTAAACACATGAAAGGAAGTTCAACATCATTAGCCGTTAAAAAATGCAAAAATGCAAGCCCACCGTGAAATACCACTCCATACTTAACAATGAGAGTACAACTGGGCAGAGTGCTGGTGAGGCTCAGATGAAACCCGATCACTCACTCATTATTGGCAGGAATGTCAGACAGTGCAGCCTCTCTGAGAAATAGTTTGATAGTTTCTTTAAAAACTGAAATGAACTCATTGTATAACCCAGCAACTGTATTGCCAGTCATTTATTCTGAAGAAAGATAGGTATATATAAAAACCTAAACATGGGACATGGGCTCAGTGCCTGTGGCTCAAGCGGCTAAGGTGCCAGCCAAACACACCTGAGCTGACAGGTTCAAATCCAGCCTGGGCCGCCAAACAACAATAATGGCTGCAACCAAAAAATCGCCAGGTGTTGTGGCGGGCACCTATAGTCCCAGCTACTTGGGAGGCTGAGGCAAAAGAACCACTTAAGCCCAGGAGTCCGAGGTTGCTGTGAGCTTTGATGCCATAGCATTCTACCTTGGACTGTCTCAAAAAATAAAAAT
>CAUYTI010156696.1:0-50205 GCA_963575145.1 Galago senegalensis
CAAATAACATGAAATTTATGTGAACCAGCTTGATGAAAGTATGTCAAAATGTGTGTGAAGACACTACACTGTACCCCATGTTTGCATTAATGTACACAGCTATCATTTAATAAAATAATAATAATAATAATAAAAAAAAAAGAAAAAAAGAAAAAAAAACAGAGATAAAAACTCACGAAGGCATACAAGAAAATTTCCTCAACACAATAAAAGCCATTTATTAAAAGCCCTGAGTTAACATTATAATAATGGGGAAAGACTGAAAGCTTTCTTCAGGATTGGGAACAAGGTGGGGATGCCCACTCCCCCCCCACTTCTCTCAACATATCACAAGAAGTTCTAGCAAGAGCAAACAAGAAAAGAAGTAACCCAGATCATAAAGGAAGAAGTAAAATTATCCTTGATTGTAGATGACATGATTTTATATGTATTAACACAAAACACTAAGGACTCCATAAAAACTATTAGAACTACAACAGAATTTAGTAAAGTGCAGGATACAAAATCAACATACAAAAATCAGCTGCATTTCTCTATTGTAACAACAATTTAACTGAAAAAAATGAAGGAAATAATCACATTTACAATGGCATCAGAGAGAATAAAATATTTAGGTGTAAAGTTAATCAAAGAGGTGAAAGATTTTTACACTGGAAATTATAAAACATTAATGAAAGTAATTGAAGATGACACAAAGATATAGATGAGAAGAATGAATTGTTAAAATGTCCATGTCATTCAAGTTATATTCAGATTCAATCTTGATTAAAAAAATAATGATATTTTTCACAAAAACAGAAAAACATTCTAAATATTTTATTGAATCACAAGGATCCATAATGGCCAGAATATCTTGAGAAAGAAGTAGAAAGTTGGAAGCATCATGCTGATTTTTACTAGCATAAAGACAGAGAGATTGACCAGTAGACAAGAAGACAGAGCCCAGAAATAAACACACACATGCCCAGTCAACTTATTTTCAAAAAGACACCAAAAATATACATTCAATGGGACACAGATAGTCTCTTCAAAAAGTGGTGCTGGAAAAGCTGGGTATCTACACACAAAATAATGAAATTGGTCTTGGCAACAATTTGTAAGATAAAATACTGAAAGCACAGGAACAAAAAGCAAAAATAAATGACACTAAATCAAACTAAAAAGTTTCTGTGAAAGACATACTTATGGTCAACAGGTACACAAAAGAGTGCTCAAAATCGCTAATCGCTGGGAAAATACAAATCAAAACAACTATGAAATATCACCTCACACCTGTTAGGATGGCTATTATCAATAATCCAGATAAGTATTGGCTCAGATATAGAGAAAAGAGGTCTCATATGGAAAGAACATAAATTAATACACCCTTTATGGAAAACAGTAGGGAAGTTCCTCAAAAAAATGAAAAATAGAACTACCTTATAAATCCAGGGAACCCTATTCTTAGTTTATGCACAAAATAAATAAAATTAGTACATCAAAGAGATATCTGTGTCCTATTTTAAATTATAATATTTATTCATATTATAGCCAAGATATGGAAACAACCTAAATGTCTGTTGATGGACGAATGAATAAAGATACAGAACATGCACAATATTTACATTATATGTGAATAATATCCACATATAATGTGTATTTTTCAGCCTTAACTTGGAAATCTTGCCATGTATGACAACATAGATGACTCTGCAGGATATTATGCTAAATGCAATAAGTCAGAAAAAGAAAAATACTGCATAATCTCATTTATAAGTGTATGTGGATATAAAGAAAAAAGCATAGCAGTATTTAGAATATTAGTTAATAAATCTAGAGATCCAGTGCACAGAATGATGACTATAGTTAGCAGTCTAGTGGTTAATAAGTCTAGAGACCTAATGTAGAATATATGAAGACTGTAGTTAACAGTACTGGAATGTCCCTGAGAGGAGATTTCAGATGTTGTCACCACACACAGCTGATCCCTACACAAGACCCTCAAGAACTAGAAACTTCAGAAATAATGTTAGTAGCTTCTTTTCAAGATTCTTAAGCTGTGATGCCAGGAAACAGACTTTTTTTTTCTTAACACTTCTGAGATAATCTCCAGAAATTACTTCTATCAAAACCCTAACTGGCTTCCATTAAATGACCAGTGACGTAGGCATCTCCTACACCTGAATGTGTGCCCATAGACAACTCCTCAACCCAACCTATGGTGTGAGGTATCAATCTGGGCTCTGTCATAGGGTCATGCTCTTATTGCCCTTGTTAATAAAAATCTTATCTTCAGCCTAGATCTGGAGGGGTGCTCTCATCAGGACAGCCTGCCACTTTACAAAATTGAGCCTATTAGTAGAGGTGTTCAAGAGTGTAAAAGTCCACCAATCCTTTACAAGGACTAGGGACCAAGGTGAAAGAACAGCACTTCTTCAGTCCATGTACTGACAGAATGTCTCATACCTCATAAATCCTTCTACCTTCTTCATGGGGGGGCTAGTTCTAATTCCACTGTAGGGTCTTGTTTTCAAACTGATTTGTTGTTTGTTTTGTGAGTGTCCCTTCCCATAGTGTTCAGCTCTAAGGTAACATCATCTGTAGCCACTGAGATCAATGCATTTATAGACACCTGTTTTCAGTTAAGTGGGTTCTCCAGAGAAACTCAAGGTGATTTGAGGCAAAGACTGAAAGATGATCACATACAGATAGACCATGCTGAAGGTGCAGAAACATTTCTGAGAGTGTTCATTCAAAAACAGTGATCCATACAAATGAATCAATAAATTGTGGTATAAGTACACCATGGAATATTATGCAGCCTTAAATAAAGATGGAGACTTTACCTGTTTCATGTTTACATAGATGGAGCTGAACATATTCTTTTGAGCAAAGTATCTCAAGAATGGAATAAAAAGTATCCAATGTACTCAGGCCTACTATGAAACTAATTTATAGCTTTCATATGAAAACTCAGGTAATTTCTAATCCCAAATCTCCACCATTGCCACTGGTTGGCAGTCATGGGCTTTTGCCAAAGGGACCTATTTGTATGAGTTTCTGAAATTTCACTCATTTGAACATTGGAGTCTGTATGATCCCAAAGGAATCAGCTGGATGATGGTTTTTTGAACCTCCCAAGAGAGCTGGCAGTTATCAGAACACCATAAAAATTCAGGATTTTTTCCCCTTATATTATGAATTGGGACTACTATAATTTCCAGATGTGACAGATGATGTCTTTGAAACAACTCTCTCAAATATTACCCCTCTGGTTTGACTTCAAAACTTCAAGACAATGTATATATATGAGGTATATACCTATATATACCTCAATCAAAAATATATGAAATATATAAAAATAATATTCCTGACTTAAGTAATTCCTGGTTATTTTAATGTTTATTTGGGCCCTGTAAGCTCTTATACTCATGTAATTAACTAGTATTAGAAATTCAATTTTAGATTGAGATGTTTAGATAGAGACATCTGTATTATACAGTAAATACAAATAATATTTACCATTTAACTTAAACTTGTCTCATTTCATCTGGTTGTAGCAGTAAGCGGGAAAATTTAGATATCCCTGAGAAAGCACCAGTAAACAAATACTGGAGCCCAGCACCAGGCCTTCCCACTGGCTTTGATTTTCTTATCAGAAATTTCTATCAGAAATTAAGAAGAAACTGTTAGTTCAGTCCCTCACAGAATACCAATTTCCTTGATCTTGTTGCCCAGCTTCAAATGTTAATATTCTACTGAGAGATCGAGTCACGTGTCAGCCAAAAGGTTGTGCCCGGGGCTGCCTCACGCAGGTTGCAGCAGCTGTGCCCTGGGGAGCTGCACACAGGTTGCAGTGGTTGGGCCCCGGGGAGCTGGACACAGGTTGCAGGGAACCCCGAGCGTAGCTGAGGAAAATGGGAGCAGCTCCTGAGAGGAGGAGAGCATAAGGCTCGAGATGGAAAATCATAAACCAGAGGATACAAGGAAAACCAAACACATCTCCTTATCACAACAGGAAAAATTCGCCAGCTTCCAGAAACAGGATTTCCTTGAGCAGGGATCGGCCTACATGGGCCTTAACGCAGCTCTCTGTGGCCTCGTCGCAAACAGGCTTTCCCGCCCGCGTTGAATGCGACAAAAGCTCATGTCACCAGCTCCCCAGTGGCAGCGCTTGGTTTCTGACCACAGATAGAGCTTGCAGAAGTTTTGTGACTTTGCCTTCGACTACAGGTGAGCTGAACTGTGAAGCCTGTGCTGTAACCCGGAGCAGACTGGACGGCCTTGTTTCTGGTCGCCTGTATCCCATTTTCTTGGCTATCCCAGTGGCCCAGCAGCCAGGATCAGTCAGCTCTGCTACCAGAAAAAGGAAACATCTTACCATACTGGCTTGGAATTGCTAAGCCTGTCTTTAGAAAAATGTTATTTCCCGTTTTGCTCCAGACTGTTAACAGGAAGTAGACAATATAAACTACTTACAAAGTCCCTTCAATTACCTGAACCTGGCCAGTAGTTTGAGGTTGCTGTGAGCTGTGATGATATCACGGCACTTTACCCAGGGTGACAGAGTGAGACTGTTTCTCATACACAAAAATAAAAAAAAAATAATAAAAATAATTTAAGACCAAAAATCTGATGGCCTCTCGATAGTTTGTATTGGTTTAAAATAACCATATGATTACTTGTATGAAACACTAAAAGTCCACCTAAAATACCCTGTTACAATAGAACAAAAAGAAGATTTTCACCTAAACCCATGTCCATCACATCTGTGTAGACAGCACATGTTTACTTCAGTAATATTTTTAGGTATAAGTATGTAAAAACCATTATAACCTTTATTCACTAACTTCTACTTTGAGCTATAATATTCCTGCTGATGCCTTGGGTAGTTACAGCATCATGGCTCCCAGCTTAATTATTTTGTCTTACCTTTCAATCAACAGGTTTGGGTACATTAGAATGTTGTACACTAGTGTCCAGTAATGCCAATAAGATTCCTTCTCCACACCAAGAATATTTTACACGTAGTAGCCCACACAATTTCAGGTCCCCTCATAAGATTTTTTATTTTTTTGACATCTATTTGGTCTGGGATAAATTGAGCAAATTTATCACAGTTCCCACCTCATTATTTGAAGAATTGGCAGAACATTTGGACTGGGTAATGATCCTTTAGGTTAAAACATTTCAATTTTAATGGCTGTTTCTTTTTTTAATGCCTTTTTTAAAAAAAAGTTTTTTTAGAGACAGAATCTCTCACTTTGTTACCCTCAGTAGAGTGCTGTGTTGTCACAGCTCACAGCAATCTGCAGCTCTTGGGTTTAGGTGATTCTCTTGCCTCAGCCTCCTGAGTAGCTGGGACTAGAGGTGCCCACCACAATGCCCAGCTATTTTTCGTTGCAGTTTGGCTAGGGTCGGGCTTGAACCCACCACCCTTGGTATGTTGGGCCAGGGTCCTACTCACTGAGCCACAGGTGCCTCCCTTTAATGCCTTTTTTAAATTAACTATCTGTATGCTTACACGTGGCTTAATTATCCAAAGGTTTTCCCCATTGCTTTAATTCTTCTTGTTCCTGGGTATATCAACCCATCTTGTGAACAAGAAACATGAGAAGTTGGAGCAGAATCCAACTTCTGTGATCAGAGCATCTATCATCACGCGGATCAAAAGTGTGAAATTTGGGGATAACTTAATATCTTTTATAACCACTCTAAAGGTGTTTATATTCTCAAAAATTTATTCTATTTAATATTCAGGGGTGGAATTGGAAAAATTCCTTTATCTAGTTATGTGTTATGCACATCTACTCTAATAGGAGAACACATTAGGATTTCTGCCGTTCATGTACGTTTCTGTAAGAGTTGAAAGTAATTAAGGATAAGAATAAGACACAGCATACTGGGAAGGCTTGATTATTAGGGAAATAGATCCATGGTCACAAATGCATGAGTACATTTGCATAAATGTATAAAGTTCATTGTCAGCAGTGGGTTACCGGGGAGCTGTTGGTATCCATCAGCCATCCATCTGCCTATTTTAGGGGGTGTCTTCACTCCATCTCCTATGAACTTCAGAGTCTCCAAGGTGATTATTAGTTAGTTACACTGGGCTGCTTTCTGACCAAAGGAGGTACCTTCTTCAGCAGACCTGGTGACCTCCAAACTTTTTGTTCTGTTTCGTCTTATTTTTTGAGACAGAGTCTCACTTTGTCACTCTGGGTAGAGTGCTGTGGTGTCATAGCTTACAGCAACCTTAAATTCCTGTATCCAAGCAGTCCTCCTTACTCAGTCCCTCCTGAGTAACTGGGACTACAGGCACCCACTACCATTGCCTGGCAAGTTTTCCTATTTTTAGTAGAGACGGGGTTTCGTTCTTGCTCAGGATGTTCTCAGACTCCTGAGCTTGAGCAATTCTCCTGCCTTGGCCTCCCAGAGTACTGGGATTATAGGTATGAGTCACCACACCTGGCTATTATTTTTATAAATATTTTTAATACTGATTAATGAAGAAATGGGATTAATATGCTATCGTCTAACTGAATAACCTAAATTTTAAATTTTGAAAATAATAAGTATTTTTGAACTTTTTCAACCAAGTATAATATTTTTAGAAACATAGATTTTAGATTTTAGAGCATTTTTAGAATGACAGCAAAACTGAGCAGAAGGTGTGGAGAATACTCAGATACTTCTACGCTCACACACTCAGGGCCTCTTCCACTGCCAATATCCTGCCAGAGTGGTGTGTTTGTCACTATCAGTGAACCTACATGCACACATCTCATTATCACCTGAAGCCTACCATTTACATCAGGGCTCACTCTTGGTGCTCTAATGCACACGGTACCTTCTGTGGGTCTGGACAAATATATGCATGATGCCAGGTATGTTTCATAACCTGATCATTTGAGTTAGTTACCCTGCCCTTAAAATTCAGCGCCCTTTGCTTGTTTCTCTTCCAGCCTCCACTTGCCCCTGGACCACTGATTTTTTTTTCTACTTTCTCCATAGTTTTGTCTTTTCCAGAAGGTCAGAGAGTTGGAATCCTCTAGTAGTCAAACAAACTTTTCAGATTTGTTTCTTTTACTCAACACTATAGATTGAAATGTTCTCCTTGTCTTTTCATGGCTTTGACAGATTTTTTCAAACTATTATCCTTTTTTAATAGTTTAAAATTAATTTATGTGATATTATATAATATTCTATTCTCTGGATGCACTGCAGTTTACATACCCCTTACATACCAAAGACATCTTAGTTGCTTCCAAGTTTTCACAATTATAGATAAAGCTGCTGTGAACCTTTACGTGTAGGATTTGTGTGGGGGTGACATTTCGGCCCCTTTAAGTATATATCAAGGGGCACAGTAACTTTTATGATTTTCTCTTAGGGAACCAGTATACCAATAATCCTCATTTCATGGAAAGGCTTAATTTATTACAAAAATTGACTTGTAAATTATATATTAATAAAAGCAATATAGAAAGAAGTATACCTAATATAAATACTTTGAGAAGTAATAACTTAATTTTAAAAATATTTGAATTACATATTAGAACCTAGAATGATCCATACAAATCTAAGAACACAAAACAGATATCCGTTTCTCTAGGGCAGCAGCCAACCAAGTCCATTCTATTGCATTAACAATTTAATTTTCTATAATTAGAGAATGATAAAGGCTTATTATTAACAGTTGGTTCGAACAAAATAATTGCAATTTCTATTAGAAAACTAATATACCTCTTTTAGCTATTAGAAAATATTATCAGTTGATAATGCAAAAATTTAATAGTTTAATAGTTATTACTATTAAAAGTATAAATTAATTGTGATTGTGTGTTATAAAAAAACTTTATTTGGTTTCATTTCACAAAATAAATGAATATTTGAGAATAAAACAAAATTAAATTGAAATCAAAGACACTTTTCTTCTGCCACTTACTCCAAATGATATAACTAAGCTTTGGGCCACTGAATAAATACCAGCAAAGCACAGCAATCACTAGAAGAAAACAAACATTTGAACTTGAAATAAAGGAAGCTTTGCTTATGTGCCTGGCAAGAAATCTATTGATTAAAACAAATTACATCTCCATTTTTTAGGCTGAGATGCTTTCCAGAATAAATAGAGAATAATCCACAGCAAGAGGGAGATCTCACTGAATGCTATAGTTGAAGAACAACAACACAAATTTTACAATCCTTAAAATTGACTTTGAACTACACACATTTAAAAGTCAGCTTGCGTATAATAAAAAAAATTGTGGATTTGAATGTATGAAGTGAGAATGAGACAAAGAAGGATGAGGAAGAGAGGTGGAAACAAAGTATAAAAACAGAAAGACATTTCTAAATCCAGTAGTATGCTATTAATAGTTATTATACATAAGTGTATACGATTATATTTAATACAGAATAAATTTTCCTTGACCTTTAGATTCCTTCAATATTATGTCACTGATATTTTGTGTTTAAAATTAATCTATATAATTGCAGCTAGACCAGAGACTTGCCTCATTGGTATGTAAAACTTTCTTTTAATATATTATGTTTTAAATTAAGAACTACATATTTGAACCTCTTTTGTCTCAAATGATAAATATAATAAAACCAATAACATCATTGATGACATTCAACAATCTACCAAAAATGGTGTCAGACTCGATGGAGAGAATTTATCTATATATCTATCTGTCTATGATTAGTATTGTTATAGGAACACTCCTAAAGAGCCTAAAAGGTGATTTTTCAAAACCAGTTGAAGACAGATGTAGGAAAATGTGTTGATGGTCTGGGAAAGGAAGCATCTCTGGAGGTAACGGCAGATAGATAGGGAGTGGTGATAAAGAGTGAATCTTTAAAGAAAAGGTAAGTGCGAGAAAAGTCAAAAAGAGAGAAAAAAAAACGATGTCTAGGTCAGAAGTTGTGACCTAGAGCTCTGCTGGAGACTACTGAATGTCCCTTGATGCATTCGGCTTTAATTCTGTAGGTCATGCAAAACTTTAAGAAATATCAGTAGCAGCATGAGCAATGTACTTTGGAAAAAGTCATTGTTTTGTGTATTGAAGTGTTTGAAGCTGGAAGAGTTCACATGTCTCAAGGTCAAGTTGAATGCTTATTGCTAATTACTTATTTTTCTGGGATTTCTGAGATATGTCATCAAAAAGCTACATACATAGACTGTATTACTCTCATTCCCTGAAGAACTGGCCTGAGATACAGCTAAACATAGTTACCCCTTGACCAACATGGGTTTGTATAGCACAAGGGGATTTTCTTGTGCCTCTGCCTGCCTGAGACAGCAGGACCAACTCCCGCCCTTCCTCCTGCTCTTCTTCCCGTCAACCAGCTGAGGGTGAAGACGACAAGAATTAAGAACCATGTGACATAGTCAGCACATTTCTCTTCCTTATGATTTACTCAATAACTCTTTCTTCTAACTTACTTTATTATAAGATACAGTCTATTATAATATATGTTTGACCTACATCATATGTTTTAATTGACTATGTTATTGGTAAGTCTTTTGGTCAACAATAGGTTACTAGTAGTTAAGTTTCAGGAGAATCAAAATGTATAAATGTTTTTTTGACTATATGAGGGGTTGGTGTCCCTAACCCCTACATTATTCAATGTTTAACTGTATTTATTTTCATATATTTTTATATGTTGAATGAGACTTCGATCACATGAAGAATAATTATACAATTTCCTAAAAAGAGGGAAAAAATCAGTTAACAAAGGTACAACTAGTGTGTGTTTCAACAAATTTATATAAAGACCCATATGTTACCCATTACTATAGCATTATTTATGAAATGGATTTTCTTTGTTGTCTTAACTAGTCCACTAGAAAATTCACAGTATATGGATATATAATATATAATTTTTATAATTTGTACTGTCTGGTATGAAGACTTAGCATCTCTCTAATAGTTTCTGATGGATACTGTTATAATCCATATTTACTTATGACCTCTAAGTCATGAGCTCAAGTGATCCTCCTACCTCAGCCTCCTGCAGTGCTAAGATTATAGGTGAGAGCCACTGTGCCCAGTGGAGTTATACTCTTAAAACAATAGAATGTATTCTATATGCATTATATCTCACTAAAGATTTTTGAAACTCATGAAAGGGATTTCTGAGTTGTAAAATCTTAGCTTTCAAGGGGGGGGGGAAATGGCCTAAAGGATTTATTAGATGAACTCTCAAATTGAAAATAAAACATAATAAGTAGGGGGCTATGTTTTCCCCCATAGCAGAAAGATTCAATCAGCTGCAGGCAGTAAGAATGCTAAGAGGAGCTGAGTTACACTCTGCAGTGACTCTGAGCAGACACTTCTTGATGGGGATAGGCTGGACAGTCCCTGAGAAGAGAGGCCCTGCGTGTCACCCTGGGGCATCAGGGAAGCTGGTCATTCCTCATTGTGACTGGATGAAACAGTAGCAGCTGTCCAGGGAGGCACAACAGCCTGGCAGAGTGCAGGCCCTTAGAACTCTGTGCACTCATCAAGATGAAAAGACAGTGGGCTCATATTTGTGTTTTCTTCCTGGGGACAATGAGTATGCTTTTAGGCCATGCTTAGGGAAGCCACAAAAATATGAAAACAAAAAAAATCGAGAACTATATATCACTGCTGGCACAGTGGCTCACACCTGTGATCCCAGCACTCTGGGAAACCAAGGTGGGAGGATCCCTTGAGCTCAGGAGTTCAAGACCAGCCTAAGCAAGAATGAGAGCCTGTCTCTACTAAATACAGAAAACTAAACAGTGTGGTCACAGGCACCTGTCATCCCAGCTGCTTGGGAGGCTGAGACAGGAGGATCACTTGAGCATAGGAGTTAGGTGTTACCATGAGCTATGATGATGCCACTGCACTCTACCCAGGCACTCTACCCAGAGCAACAGAGTGAGACCATGTCTTAAGAAAAAAATAAATAAATAAGACAAACATATATATATCACTGCATTTACAAGTTCAAGAAAACTAAAATAAGGTGTAGGAACAATTCAAGCCAGTTAAGATTAAAAGACATATTTGGATGCAGTGGGGGGGGGGGGGAAAAAACCACTGGATTTGAAGTAAAAAAAAATTGAATTCTAATCTTAGTTACTTTTTCAATAATTAGTTTTAGGCTTTTTACAAATCACTTATCCTTTCCTCAACTATAGGGAAAATAACTGGCATAAATGTCCTCTAAACTCTAGATTTTTTAATAATTCTAATATTATGCAGGGCACGGAATTGGTGAACCTCACTGTGAATTAACTGAAGTGCCAAGGAAGGTGCTGGAGCTTCGGTTAGGACAGCAGGGAACAAGCAGGGAAGCCTTGTCCTTCTTTAGGGTGCCGTCCCTCCAGACTCAAGAGGAATTTCTCAGAGAAGGTTCTGTTCGTGTTTCTTGCCCAGTATGCAAATCAAAACCGCCCTGACATATCACCTAAACCCAGTAAGATTATCACTCATCGCAAAGTCCCAAAGCTACAGATGCTGGCGTGGATGTGGAGAGAAGGGAACACTTTGCAGTCTTGGTGGGACTGCAAACTCATATAGCCTCTTTGGAAAGAAGTATGGAGAGTCCTTAAAGAGCTCAAATTAGACCTCCTATTTGAGCCTGCAATCACACCATGAGGCATCTACACAGAAGAAAAAAAAAATTCTATCATAAGGACATTTGCACTGTATAGGTTTTCACAGGTCAATTTACAATCACCGAGATGTGGAAACAACCTAAATGCCCATCAACTCAGGAATGGATAGACAAACTGTGGTATATGTACACTATGGAATACTATTCAGCCATAATAAACATGGAGACTGCATCTTTTGTATTAAGCTGGATGGAGTTGAAACACATTCTTCTTAGTAAAGTACAAGAATGCAGAAGCAAGAACCCAATGTACTCAGAACTAACATGAAGCCAGTAGACAATCTAATTCATACCCACATAGGATAAAAATTCATTTCAATTGAGGTTGGGGGGAGGAAGATTGAGGGAGCAGGGAGGGGAAGGGAGGTTTGGGGTGCTCCCACTGAATGGGCACAATGTAGGGGTGTGTGGCACACTTTTGGGTGCAGGACATAGCTACAGGAGGGACCCTACCTAACAAATTCAAATACCATGATTTGGTTGCTTATATCCTCACATTAACCTCAAATAAAAAATTATAAAGTTAAAAAAAGTAAAAGAAGATATTCTATCATTAATACTCTCCCTTAACTCTAGCTGCTCACACACAGGCGTTCTGGCATTGTTTGGTTTGAGTGACTTATCTACAGTCTCACATTAACTCTGTTACCTATGAGTTCTATCCTTTCAAGATAATGTTTTTTATCTAGGTCTTATTACTCTGATTTTTTTTTATTAAATGATAGCCCATGTACATTAATGAAATCATGAGGTACAGTGTGGTGTTTTCATATACAATTTGAAATATTTTCACCAAACTGGTTAACATAACCTTTATGTCATTTTCTTAGTTATTGTGTTAAGACATTTATAGTCTACTCTTAGAAAGATTCACTTGTACCCTTGTAAGATAAACCATAGACGTGATCCCTCCAATTACCCTCTCCACTCATCCCCTCCACCCTTCCTCCTCCCCCCTCCATATTCTCTTAGGCTATAATTACATTATAGATTACTCTGATTTTTTGATTTGATTTTTTGTGGTATATATTACTGGCTCCCAAATGGGTGAGGTCAACATATTCTCTCTACCTCTAAAACCACTTGTTTGATGATTTCTTTAAAATTCAATCAACATTTATAAATTACTTTTCTCTGAAAGAACCTGATAAGTCACTGCCGTGGCAACTGTAGTGAAGAAAAGACAGATCTTTCACGTACTGGGGGCATAAGACCTCCCTTGTATTTTTAGCAATTCAATTGAACACTACTGCAAATCCTGTCCTATTATGAACCAAAAGGGAACAATCTCCCATCATATGTAGTAGTGGAATTATTTATGCCAAGGAAACCAACCTCTTGATTTTAGGGCAGCATGATATGTTTGCTCAATTAAGAAACTGCAGTTGGAAATCAAGGAAATAGCATTTGTAATCTCCCCATATAATAGCTCTTTCAATTTATTAGGAATTATAATGTGCCCAGGATCCACATGTATAATACAGCATTAATGAGAAGCTGATTGTGACTCTTTGAATGAGTGCCCAAAACCTGCCTACCTGAAATAAAGTAGCAAAATTCTACCATAAAGCCTTGCTAAAATTGACTTGGTAATAAAATCACTTAACACTGAGCTGCAAAGATCTTCATTACCCTCTATTATTTTACTACAGCAATATGACCTAAATACAACATTGCATACTCACTGCTAATTTCGTTCCCTCATAAAGAATGTACTCTTTGCTAAAGAATGTACTCTTTGCTCACTAAAAAAATGTTCCAGAAAATATATATTCTAAGGCATTATTGATCTCATTAAGAATTCTCTCTTAATTTTCTACTCTGGTAAGTGTTACAATGTAGAGAGGAGAAATTCAAAAGTAGTACCTCTTTCTTTTCAGAATTTTCCAGGTGAAGGATGTCTTATGAGAAACATATGATATGCTCAGAACCCTTCACATTAACTTCTACCTGAAGAATAGGACTAGATTGCAATCTAATCATGGGAGACAAACCTGCTGGGTAAATATAAAGGAAACCATCAACACATTGCATTTCATGAAAAATAAAATAAAATGGTTAAGATTACAACACGAGGACTGGTTTAGATTAGTGGCTCAAAGATACCTTCTCTAAAAGAAGTGAATTAAGTAGAAACTTAATATTCTGAAGGAATGAATCACATAAAGAACTTGGCCCTTTTAACCACATGAGGACAGAGTGAGAGGGCTGACATGGCGGCTCCTGTTGGATTTCTCTATAATCCCAGCGCTCTGGGAGTCGAGGCAGGTAGATTTCTTAAGCTCAGAAGTTCGAGGCCAGCCTTAGCAAGAGTGAGACACTGTCTCTATTAAAAATAGGAAAACCTGGCTTGGGGGGCTGTGGCTCAAGTGGCTAAGGCGCCAGCCACATACACCTAAGGTGGTTGTTCCAATTCAGCCCTGGCCCACCAAACAATGACCGCTGCAACCCAAAAATAGCCGGGCACTGTGGCGTGTGCCTGTGGTCCCAGCTACTTGGGAGGCAGAGGCAGGAGACTCGCTTGAGCCCAGGAGTTGGAGGTTGCTGTGAGTTGTGATGCCATGGCACTCTACCCAGGGGGATAGCTTGAGGCTCTGTCTCAAAAAAAAGGAAAACCAGCTGGGTGCAGAGGCCGGCACCTGTAGTCCCAGCTACTCAGGAGGCTGAGGCAGGAAGATAGCTTCAGCCCGAGATTTGAGGCCGTTATGATACATGATGATGCCAGCGCACTCTACTCAGGGTGCAGGATGAAACTCTGCTTAAAAAAAAATAGAGCGAGAAGTCCCATCTATGAGAAAGTGGACCCTCCCTCCGCAGATACTGCATATGCTGGTACCTAGATTTTATCCTCTAACTGTGAGCAATGAGAGAGAGAGAGAGAAAGAGAGAGAGAGAGAAGTATTTCTTGGGGGAAAGGAGGGAAGACTTTGGAAGAGGAGGCAGGATGATCAGAATAAATCTTTCATATGGTGTAGAATTTCCATAACCTTAACTCAAGGAGAATAAGAACAAAAAAAAGAGTATGTACACACTAGAGGAAAGAGCAAGCCTTTCAAATTTATGTGTAGAAGGGAATTGAATATTTTTATAGTTCCTGAAAAAATAACTGGGATAACCATATTCTAGCATTTTATGCCATTTTGTGGAATTTTATCATGAAGGTGATATCAAAATTGAAGTTACAATATTTGATATACAGGGAGGCTCTATCCCTAATGGTCATTGAATTTTTGGGCACTAGAGGACATTATGTTAATTTTCTGGAAGCCAAATAATAGAATTGTTATGCTAATTTTAGACCCTTGGGCTGGGGGAAGCGGCCTTCACTGTGCAATCCCTGGCTAATTGAGGACAGGGAGAAGGTTCGGCCAGCAGGGCCGTATTTGAGCTAATAGCTGCCTCCCCCACGTCTTTCTTTACAATAATTGTGACCTTCCCTCACCTCTTGTCCCTGTTTTGCACCCAATTAACTCCCATAAAATGCAAATACTGCAGGAAATTCTCAGTAACCCAACCTCCACGTTTAAATGCACAAGTGTTTTGTATTGTATTGTATCACTGGCATTTTATTTCTCCACTAACATTATATTGTAATTATCTTTTTGTAAGTTATTTCTCTTACTAACCCATTGAGGTCGAGCACAATAAAGCTACACCAAACTTCTTTCACAGTTGCATTAAAAAAAATTATATAAAGTAGGAAGCAAGATCAAAGTGTAAACACCCAGGAGGTAATACAGATATGTGTATTAATTTTCAAATCTCAGGCTATGAAAAAACACACTTCTGAGTAATAAGGATTTCACAAATTTATGGTCATGCCTTTGCCAGAATGACAAACCAGAAGAGTATGTTGATGTGAATTTAAACACAAACTAACCCTGTACTTTGCATGATTTTTTTCAAATGTTCCAGTATTGCATGCCATTTTAGCAGTTTGCATATAGGAAGAACGTTCAATCTAATATAATTCAGCATGACTCATTGCTTGAAATGTATCACTATGCTTGGATGGAAAACAATACATTTAGAAAATAAAAGTAAACTACTTTCACTTAAAAAGAAATGTGTCTTGCTATGTACACTATAAAATGTATTTAGAGAAACAAATGTTAAATGCGCTGCTTGTTGTCTTTTTGCTAATAGTGAGGATTTTCTTTCTTGTAAGGGTCCCCAAAAGCTGTTATCTCGGTTTCTCAGAACAAAAAATAACAGTTGACTAATATGCACAACAGAACAATTTTATCCATATGGTATGAAAGAAGCAGCCTTTTTAGTATGTAGATGTCACAAATTGCCATGGGGAAACTCAGACATCTTCACACTCGCTACTTTTTTCTAATCTATTAAAATTCTTCCAGATTTCCTATTGCAACTACAGCTGTGAGCCTGTGATTGTAACTAGACCAAAATGTAAATAGACTTTACAATTTAGCATATACATGGAGAGTGAGCAAAAGCTCATTCCCACCTTGCCCACACAGCACACAGACATAATACTTTCATTTGATGCCAGTAAGGCTAATGGGGAATGTCTAAATGTCAAGCCAAATTCTATCAATGTGTACTAAACAAGTGCAAATGGAATTAGGATTAAGTTTGCTATTGAAGAAAAATATTTATTGAAATCCTGATGCTACATCTTTCGTAATCTTTTGGATAAGAAGTATTCTGAAATCATATATGAATATACAGATGATATTAGACTTAAATCTTAATGTTTAACCTGGAGAGTTATTTTATGTTTTACTTTTTACAAATAGTCGCATAATTTTAAATGAATGTTACCATTTATGCTGTTAATGTTCATCAGACCTTCTGGCATTTTAAATGATAATAAAATGTTTTAAATTATTCTAATGAAGGAGGAAGTCAATTTAAGTGGAGTATAATCTGGAAAAATTAGCCATGAAATTCTACTTTCACATAATTTTCTCATTTCCTACATTTCAGCCAGATGTATGATTGAATAAAATCATACAGTCAATTGTAACAGAAACATAGTTTGATGAGTTTTGAAACTATACTTTTTTGTAATATAAATTAAGTATATAGACCATAGTAATTTAAGGAATTTATTGGCATTCTGGCACTAAGCCCATATGATATTTCATATTTGAGTGGTGCTTAATGATTTCAAATAATTTTCTCAGACTTTATTTTAGCTTTCCAAGAAATCCACGAGGATGTTGGCCAAACATCACTGCTCTCATTTTACAGAATAGAAAACTAAAGGCTAGTGGAGCCTTTACCCTGACCAAGAGGCCGGCTTTTCTTGTAATGCCAACTTGATGTTTATTCCA
Organism: Galago senegalensis; assembly: GCA_963575145.1. Lineage (NCBI taxonomy): Eukaryota > Metazoa > Chordata > Mammalia > Primates > Galagidae > Galago > Galago senegalensis. The sequence continues at coordinate 16,941 of CAUYTI010156696.1, forward strand.
CCTGCATTGTAAGGAGATATTTTTAGCGATACATTTTTTAATATCCCACAATGGAGTCAAACATTTGATAATGATTTTTGTTATTATATTTTAATATACATCATTTAAAAAAATGAATATTTTCCTACTCACATTCTGAGTGTCTAAGAAATATTTCTATTAACAGGTTTGTGAAAATATAAGAAATATTTTTATACTTGGCTTTATGAAAGTTTAAGAAAAACTGGAATAGGTTAGGAAATAGCACATTTTTGTATGACAAAAATTAAAAGCTCACTTTTTAGAAGCATTATTTAGTACAATAATGACATAGCTATTCTAAAATATATAAATTTATATGCTAAAGTAATATGGGCCATTTTTACTTTGGAAAATTAATCCTCCAGATTAATGTTTGAACGTACACAGAACTTCCACATGTGTAATTGCATTAATAGATCTCAGAATTTCTAATTATTTAATGTGTTTTTATAAAATACAGCTTTGATGATGTTAATGAATTACATCAGGTAAGTAAGAAGAAAGCTGTTTTGCAGTTCACATTTTTACCTGGCGTCTACCTGAGGACTAGCCAGTTACTGGTTGTTACTACAAAGACATCATCAAAATTTGACTGGTAGTCCTATAACAACGTATTACTGCTAGAACAGAAAGGCTCGCAATCACGTCTAACAAAACCCAAGAAGAAAGGGACTCCAGGCGAGTTATTATCATTTACAATTGGCACAGGATAATCAGATCATTCCCAGAGCCTAAACAGTGAGTGGCCAACACAATAAACCATTGGTTGATTTGGGATTATTCACAGAAAAAAGGATTTTATATCTTGGCTTATATCATCTGTTTTTGATGAAAAAGTATAATTTGGTAACTGCAAAAATACTTAAGAATAGAAAAAAATTATAAAGAAAAGTAAAATATTACCATTGTCTCCACAATTAGGTAAATGGTTTTAAAGGAGGTAAAAAAGGTAATTTTAATAAGATGACATTTGCAATTGACAATGAGAAAGAAATACAAATATTTATGAACTAAATAGCACAGTCTTTAATACTCATCACACATGCACGGCAGAGAAAAGGTCTAAAGAGGAATTGATGGAAACAATAGAATTGGGAATTGTTAACTATCCTTTGTCAACCTGTGCCAAATTAAGTAGAACTGAAGCGAGTATGGAGGAGATTAGAAAATTATTTTGACTTAGGAGATTTAAATAGACTCTTCCAACTGGAAATGAAGTTATAAGTGAAAAATAGATTGTGTTTCAGACTACAGGAATATTCTCAAACTCTCAAATTATTTTATAAAATGTCAGCCTAATACTAATGATAAAATATCATTAAACTCACAGTATAAATTGTAACAACTTGCAATTCCATTTGAATAAATATCATGAAAGACCAAACTAATCTATTTTAAAATATCTGGTTATATTTATCATTGGCATGGGACCCTGATGAAGGGGGGCACAGAGAGGGCTTCTGAGGTTCCCTTTAATTTCTAATCCTTGATGTAGGTGGCCTACACATGATGTTCCTTATGTAATAACATGTTACCGTTATTGCAATTATGAATTGTATCCTTGTCTCTAGGCCCTCCCCTCCCTGAAAAATCAACTCAAAGCAGGCAGGTTGGCCAGCCAGAAGGCTCGCACCTGTAATCCCAGCACTCTGGGAGGCTGAGGTGGGTGGATCCCTTGAGCTCAGGAGTTTGAGACCAGCCTGAGCAAGAATGAGACCCATCTCTACTAAAAATAGAAAAACTAGCCCAGTGTGGGGGTAGGTACCTGTAGTCCCAGCTACGTGGGAGGCTGAGGCAGGGCGATCACTTGAGCCCAGGAATTTGAGGCTTTTGTGAGCTATGACGCCACAGTACTCTACCCAGGGAGACAGAGTGAGACTTTGTCTCAAAACAACAAACACCCCAGGTAGATTAATTGGAGAATAGGTACAGAAACAATTAATGTATATACAGAGAGTCCTTTAGAGCAAAAGATCCCAAATATGCAGGAGAAATTGTCCATTTTTATGTTTAGGTTCAACAAAGTATGAGCAGCCACATAGAAATGGGATATTGGGCACAGGGGTGTGGTCTAATGCTAACAGGGCCAGTGGGGCACCACAGACTGTTGGTGGAGACCCTCTTGGCCTCACTGACTGAACATTTTTTCATGCTGGGTATGGGACAGAACTCTATATGGAATAAGGGTCTTATGATCTATGATCGAGCAAGGTAAGTCAGAGAATTTTTTTCACTGGCAGTTATTACAAGAAATGCAGAAGGAAAGTTAGAATAATGTTTTTAAGGTTTTCTAGCTGGCATTGGGTGAAAGAGGGTCTGGTTTCTATGACCTACTTTGGAGAAGAGGAATTGCAGCCTCCATGCTAGCTGGGAGGGAGAATGGCTCTGGGAGACAGGAGGGCAGTACAAGGTCAGAGAGGAACTTGCTTCCTAGGCTGCTTCTGAGGACTTCATTTTGGGGTACAGTTTTCTGGGCCCTGAAACTATCTATGATATACTTTCATAAAAGAGTATTGAAGCATAAGATCAGCCATTTCATTCATAAATACAAATGCAAGTTTTAAAATTAAACCTTAAGGAAAAAATTCTATGGTACTGTCAAAGATTGATATAGGGATAATAGTTTGAGAAATATAATTAACAAAATTCATCATATTTAATGTGTCAAGAAAACAATCATGAGATCATCTCAAAACATTGAAAAAGCATTTATTTCACATGATCGTTTTTTTCTGTTTAAAAAAACACATCTATATATATAATCACATGTATATAATAAAAATGGTTGCATTAAGGCAGGTTTATACACACACATATATAAATATATGGGTATATGTTTATGTAAATATATATGCATGTGTGAATTTTGACAAATGTATAAATACATGTTTATTTATTTGGGGGGGACTTCTAACTGATTTACATGTAATTATTTCTTATTCAACATAAATATTAAATAATTTAGACATTATTGTTGTCTCCTTACCACAAAGAGATTGAACTACAGAGTTTTAATAATTTTCCCAATGTTTTACACAGAGTAACAGTGGAGTCAGAGAGAGTATCAACCAGGCAATTTGTCTCCATATTTTTTGCTACTTCTTATGCAATAAGATTGTTCTCTAGATATGCTATTTAAGGCCAATCAAGATACAATTTCTCATTTATTAGATTGCCAAAAAATTAAAATCATGATGATAAAATATTAGATTAATGAGAGTCTGGGGAAGCAGATACTCTTGTACATTCCTGATAGAAATGCACATCGATACAATTTCTTTCTAATTTCAATTTTACTTTTTTAATTGACAAATAATTGCATATATTCATGGGGTACATAGTGATGTTTAAATACATATAAGGTATGGTGATCAGATCAGGGCAATTAGAACATCCATGATTTCAAACATTTATCATCTTTTTATGTTGGGAACATTCTGCCATTGTGAGATTTCAGCCCATTTCTGCTATACATAGTGTGCTGATTCTGTTCTTTTATTCACTTTTGCTTATGCTTTTTTCCTATAATTACTTCCTCTACTTTGAAATTAAGAATCCCTCCTGTGTTGAGAGTGTCAATACAGCTTTAATTGATGCTCAGTATTCCATAGACACTCCTGTGTCCTGACTCCACGGCAGCAGTCAGGAAGTCATGAGACCCTCCTTTCTTTTCTTTTCTTTTGACAGAGTCTCACTTTGTAGCCCCTTGGTAAGGGGCCATGGCATCACAGCTCACAGCAACCTCAAACTCTTGGGTTCAAGTGATCCCCTTGCCTCAGCCTCTCTGGTAGCTGGGACTACAGGTACCTACCACAACACCTGGCTATTTTTAGAGACGGGGTCTCACTCTGGTTCAGGCTGGTCTCAAACCTGCGAGCTCAGGCAATTCATCCACCTCAGCATCCTAGAGTGCTAGGATTACAGCCACTGTGCCTGGCCCTGTTTTTTATTTTGAGGCAGATTCTCACTCTTTTTCCCTGAGTAGAAGAGTAGAATGCTGTGGTGTCATAGCTCACAGCAACCTCAAACTCCTGGGCTCAAATGATCCTCCTGCCTTAGCCTCCCAAGTAGCTGGGACTCTAGGTAGTCTTAGGGTTAGGGTTAAGGTTAGGGTTAGGGTCACCATGACTGAGTAGTTTTTCTATTTTTAGTGGAAACTGGGTCTCACTCTTGCTCAGCTCTCCCTCTTGCTGGTCTTGAACTCCTGGGCTCAAGCAATCCACCTGCCTCAGCCTCCTAGAGTGCTGGGATTACAGGTGTGAGTCACCACTGCACCTGGCAATTGATAACAATTATAACAATTATGTTATCAATTGTTCATGTTTTACTTTCTTGGGGGATTATTAATTTACTGGAAAAATACCCTTTATCAAGCCTGTCATAGTTCTGTGATGCACTTATTTTCGATACTTTCCACATGTTCATCTGAAAATGAAGACAGATGCTTTATACGGTATTACCACTTGCTGACAACGATATGCTTATTAGGGAAAACACATGCACTTTTAATTTATGAAGTAACTCACTTTGTTTTTCTTCATATTAGCTAATTTCAAATACTTTAATGTTAGATATGCAATTTATTGGTTTTAAGGTTTTAATTTGAAGAATATCAAGAAGGTACCAAATTTAAAAAAATAGTCAAAACAAGTGTAAAAATAAATAATACCTATTGTGCATGAAATGACTAGACTCAAGCTAAAACTTGGTAGGCAAGAATACTCTTCAATCCAATGTCTTGTTTAAAAAATTGTAAAAAAGGAAGCAGAAAAGAATTTTCTTTTCCCACTTCTTCCTCTTCGTATTGCTTTGTTATAGATAAACAAGAATGGAGAATAGCCTATAACTTAGTATTTTTTCTCTGGGTTGATTTTTTTTATTATGAATCATACAGCAATTTTCATCTCAGGGGCATATTCTTTCCCCTTTCCATTTATTTATTTAAAGTCAATGTGAAAATACAAATTTTTAGGTTACATCGTCAAGTTGTGGAAGCAACCCAAATCTCCATGGGCCCATGAATGGATTTACTTAGTATTTTGGAATTTCTGTAGCCTAAGAAATCATAATAATGTCCCCACAGAGAAAAGAAATCTACCAGTTCTATTGGCCCTGACACATTTAACTGACTGCAGTAAGTTAACAAATGCATTTCATTTTATTTATTACTTTCTTTTGAAGAATAACTAGTAAAAGTTAACAAGTATGATGTAACCTATTGTGATTCAAAAGAATACCCTTTGTTGATAATTTTCTTGAATGAATTATATTAATGGTAAGATTGACAAGGCAAAGCTGAGGTTTTGACTCTGATTAATATACAACAATTTAGTCTATTTACTGAGTAAACATGATTCCAAACTTCTATACATAGATTGGTGGCCAAAAGGTACAAGTAAAGAAAACCATATTCTAGTATTATCGATCTGGAGAAAGTGTATAAGGTCTCAAAAACCACCCTAACATTGAAAACTACCCCTAATATTGATATCTTAAATCAAGGCATTATTAATATGTACACATTTACTAAATGTTATGGGTTTGTTCATAATTATGAAATTGTCTTGGCTTGATTTTGCTTTTGAATTTTTCCAGTGGCTCCTGGCTTTGTGCACAGTCGTAACTTTTTCAAGGTAACCTCCACATCTACTTTGTCTTTGCTCTGCCATAGACAATGTGTTGGACACCTAGTTGATCTTCAAGAAATTATTGTTGAACTGAACTAATTTAATTTATTATTGGAATTTGTTATAAATTATAACAAATTTGTTATAAAATATAAATTATAATTGGAATAAAGTTGTGCCTTTATTTCTTTGTCAGCCTATTTCTTTAAACATGAGCAATATTCAATATGCTTTTCACATTAAACTGAAATAAGGAATGTCCAAGTTGCTGAGATCTTAGTGTATATACAGTGCTTAAAATTATTATGTAGTCCTTGTCATCAGGGATAAATAGTGTTTGGGTTATTGCTCTTATTGTTTATATTTTTTAATATAGAATAAGTCTTTAGTTGTGCTATTTGATCTCCAAATGTTTCAAATGCAATTTTAGAATTAATCTGTGCTAAGCTACACAGATAATAAACTTATCATCAGTCATTGGGAGGTATGAGTTGGATATCTTTTGATTTTTCACAGAGAATATTTTATATTCTAATAATTGAAAGGGTAAATATTTTAGGCATCAGAACTGGGGTATTTAATTATGTTGTCATTTATAGTAGTAAAATAATGCACTGATTCATAGCACTGGTTGTACATCACATGAATATATTCATTTAAATAACTTCGATAATTACAAAAATTAATTATTAGTTCTATAGCCCATATACCTGTTTGAGTTATAATGTGATTGAGTTTTTACATCAGGATTAGATCATTTAAAAAAAAATATCAGTAAGACATATTTACTTCCAAGTCTTGGAAAGTTTAACAAACTTAGGTTGATTTTTGTTATCTTGAATGTTCAGGCCAGTGGATTTTCTTTTAAAAAGAATTCAACTTGACAGGAACATATTGTGCCACTGGAAGAAGTGATTAATCCTTACATTCATGGATTAGTGAAATGACAATGTGAAAACTTGTCATCAATACTAAGCTTAGCCAGGTAAATTTTCTTCTCATTCTAAGATAGGGAAAAAAGCTGTCTCAGAAATTATTACCTTAGTTGTACACGTAGATATTAATTCTGAGTTTTTAATTCTACTTCTGTCCTAGAAATAACATTTCTTTCAAATAGGTATAAATTTTACTTTCATTTTTTTTCATAGAAAGACAGAGGATTTCAGAGAAAATGCCTGGGCTCCAGTGGCTTCCTTCTGTGTATTGTTTCTGGTTACAACCAGTCATGGACAGAAGGAGAATGACCAGTCAGGTGGATTTATTTTTATGTCTCTGATCTCAGATAATAATGTCCAGATGTCCAGACTTTATGGCCTCATGAACATTGCATGGAATAGAAATTTATATTATAGTAGATTATTATTGTCCATTAGCGTTTTACATTTCCCTTGAGAACTTATTTTCTACTTAAATTTAAGATATGCCATTATAATTAAAAATGAACATTTATATGTACAATCATGTAAATAATATCCAGATCAAACTATAAAGAGGATAAAGATGAATTACTGAAAGTGATTAAATTATCAAAATAAAGCAAAAGTAGTCTTTGTAAAAATGAATGTGAAACTTTATGTGATCCTTAAAAAATTTCAATGATGGATAACTCATAACATTTACATGAGAATGAGGCCAGATGACCTTTATGTAATATGTAGTCTACTATACTTCAAAATTTGATTTGATGCTTATTAGGTTGAACCAGATGTAATTGCCATTTCATATAAATTTTTCACATATTCGGATATTAGAAATATTTCACATATTTAAAATAATAATTCATAAAAGCGTAGTATTGAAATACAGTAGAACCTCTGCGAGTTTGTGACCGAGAGACTATAAGAAACTGGTCAACTCACAGAGGTGGTCACCATAAGGAACGAGGCCTGCTGTGCTGGTGTGTGCATATGGTGCATGTTCAGTCTGTAAATCAGTTCAGCCTAAGGAGGTGGTCAGTCTAGGGAGGTGGTCAGCTATGTATGTTCTACCGGGTTTACTCTGCAGAGTATTCAAACTTCACAGTTTAGTAGTTGTGTAGAAATAATTTCTTATTTACTAAATTAAAATCCTAAATCTTTCCAGGTAAAATTGTCTAACTTCTTTTGGGTTAAAATAAAATATTGACATAGATATATGTCTGCTGTGATAGATCAGTGCATAGCTCCAAGTCAAATCATCAATTTTTCTGACAGATTCAAAAACCAATTCTCTCTTAATTTCAATGTCAGCTGATGGCAGATTTTTGTTGATCATTACAGAATGAGGTTAAGCTGACGTAATTGGAGTTGTTTCATTTAATTAGACAAAAGGGACTTAGGGGGGCGCTTTGTTGGACTAAAGTAACCTGAGAATTCTAACAGGAGATACAATTAACAGTATCACTGAAAATATTCATATTACAACAAAATCAGAAAAACCATATGGGAAAAAATTAATGTGTATGAGCATTTTCTTCCTAAGTAGATTTTATCAAATTAGAAAACAGTATTCTGTTTTCTATTTATCAGATTTTTTTTCCTAATCTATTCCCCTCTCACATCCTTTTGGGATTACAATTGCACATATATTACTGATAGAGGTCACATCATAGCTCATTTAAGCTCTTTTCACCTTTTGAAATTTCTTTTCCATTTATGTATTTCTTTTTGAATAGTTCCTATTCCTTTGAATAGAGTCTACTATTGTATGTGCAAGTCCACTAATACTGTAATATGTTTGGACAGGAAATTTTCATCTCACATTTTGAAGGATTTTATGCTTTATCTTAGCCAAAAAGCTGAGAAATCAATCTAGAATTTTAATTTGTATCTATTTCTATGTTTCCATGAAACATGAGGTAGTTTCCATTTTCAACTTTCATCATTTTAAACATAGTGTGTAATATCCTTGTCTGTGAACATCACTTTCAGATTGTATTTTGTCAGTACTGATTGCATTTTGATTCAGTTTTTTTTTTTTCTCATCACGGGATTCATTTTTCTGTTTCTAGCCCTGCCTACTAACTTTTTATTGGATGTGCAGCATTGTATTTGATCTTTCTAGGTGTTGGATGGTTTTATTTTGAGACTCACTTAAGTTACCTTTGGAACCACTTGGTTCTTTCTGATAGTACTTTAAAGATTTGTTAGAGGTTGACAAAAATTCTGTTTGATCTAGGGTTAATTATTACCCATTATGAGCCAATGGTCTGTGCGTGATGAGATTTTGGATTCTGGAAAAAGGAACTATTCCTGGACCTTTGTGTCCCCAGGGACTGTAATCCCTAATCCAGTTCAGATGCATCTCCTGTCCCCATGTGGGTGGTTTCCTCATATGCATGCACTGTTACTGGTGTTCCACATAGAATCTTTTTCATACAAAACTCATTTATTTCAAAATTGTAAGCTCAATTTTCTTTCTTTTTTTTTTTTTTTTTTGAGACAGAGCCTCAAGCTATCCCCCTGGGTAGAGTGCCGTGGCATCACAGTTCACAGCAACCTCCAACTCCTGGGCTCAAGCCAGTCTCCTGCCTCAGCCTTCCAAGTAGCTGGGAACACAGGCGCCTGCCACACTCGGCTATTTTTTGGTTGTAGCCGTCATTGTTGTTTTGGTGGCCCGGGCTGGATTTGAACCCGCCACCTTAGGTGTATGTGGCTGGACCCTTAGCCACTTGAGCCACAGGTGCTGAGCCATAAGCTCAATTTTCAAAGTCATAAGTTGTGGATTAAAATATTATAAAAAGTTTTGCTAATTATTTTCTTTAAAATCATAAACATATATGTGACATACACATATGTATATGTAGATATAGTCTGAACCCAACAGATCTGTTTTAAACTATACCTTTCCTCAAATCTTGCATTAACACTAAATATATATTGTTTAGCTTCTGAATACTTTTTTCTATGTGCCTGAAGAAGCACTATACACTACCAGATATTTTGCAGGAAATTTTACCAATTAAGTGAATTTGGTTTTGTTACACAATTTTCAATAGTGAGTGCTTCAGAAGTCCCATGACGGGATGTGTCCACCCATCTAGCTTTTGGTAACTTGTAATTTCCATTTGTTCCTGTTTCCCTTTTGAGACACATCTAGGAAATGAGCTTTTCACTTTGAATGAAACAGACTATTTTGTTGGTTATATTTCTATTATGTTAATGAAGAGTTTCATTAGTATATCCCTAGGGATTTAATGTGGCAATTAGAATCAACAGCATCGTGTGGGTGACTGTGTGAGTTTGTGATATATAATATATTTATAATCTTTAATGTTATTTGCTTCAATAAGGATGACAGCACCCAGTATCTCCAAATCAGTTACTTTGAAAGTATTTTAACAATGTGTTTTCTAAAATAACCTGCTAACTTTTCTGTTAATGCACTTATTATTCTCTAAAATGAGGACCAAGGCAATGACATAAATTAAACTGAAAATGAGTTCTTCTTTAAAATGAGGAAATATCTTTCTACTCAGTTCATCAGCATAATGAAAACATTGTGCCCTGCACAATGGAAGTCATTCAACTACTAATATTCTCTGAAGAGTAGGCCAATATTTATTTGACATGTGATATGCTAGATATAATATTCTGAAGACGGTAACACAGGTCTTGATGTAACCAGAATATAGCTATACCACCTTCGGAGTTCCAGTTCACCTGAGATGTCACCCACCTATCAGCACCTGATGTACCTGGGAGAAGTTCAATATGTTTCAGAAATGGAGGGAATCTGAGATAGTGAGGGAGAGAAATACAAGTTACAAGACGCTAAGCTCAAAACAGGAAGACATTTGCAGACCTGAACATCAGTATTTTCTTCAACTTTGTGACCAATGAAAGAGAGACCTTGAACAGAGCTTTATAGAAAATTCACTTTAGACTTTAAAGGGCCAATGGTAATAGGAATCTTCAATAAGTCTATAAAAACAATTCAAGTGAAAGACAGGCCAAGGGAATATATCACACATTCTATCTCTGTCACTAAGTGATTTATCTTTCTGACCCAAAAAACTTAGAGGTCATAAATACACATCAATTTAGTCAAGAAGGGAGTGGCCTTCTTTAATCTATTACTGGGTCTTATTTTAAGATATTTTCTGTGATAAAATGCACTGGCATTAGCTTTAAATATATAATAAAAACATGTAACTTTATCTATGAAACATAAATTTTATGTCAAGCAAAGCAATGTCTGTTAGAGATAACCTAGCCCTATTTTATTAACAAAAAATGTAGCTATAGCAGGGACAATGAAACGCTTACCCATGCTAACTCTTTTAAGTGCTATGGCCCCAGCAACTCAGCAGAGTGTGGCCCAGAGCATGACATGCCCCAACTAAAAGGCAAAGATTTATAGACACCCACACATACACCCAAACACACATCATTTATAGACTGCTTTCAATATAAATGTGTTATACATAAAAAGTATATAAAAAGGTATGCACGATCAGTAACCAAAGGAAATAGGTGTCATTAAACTCAAATAAAGTATTCTTAAAACCAAACAGCGTAACTAGAGTTAAGGAAGACATTTCATAATGATGAATCAATCCACTGTGGAGACATAACAACTTTACTCCTATGAGTACAACACAGCTTCAAAATACCTCCGTAAAATCTTGATGAAATTATAAGTAGCTAACATAAAATAGTAAGAAAAGCAGATAAAAAAATTAGTTGGGACACAGAAAATTGGAATGTCATTAAGAAATGTAAGACAATAATATAAATAGCACGCAGATGACTGCAGTGCACACACTTACCAAGTGCACACAGAGCTCTTAGCAAAGCTTTATGCTTAACAGCAGGCTATAAAGCCAGCTTACAGAATTGAGGAATTGAAATCGTAATGAGGGTGTTTTCTTACCATCGTAGAATTAAGCCAGAAATTAAGTAAAAAGCAGTAACTTTAAAAATGTCCCAAAATCTTGAGTATATAAATAGCAGTGCATTTAAACACAAAATGTGTTATCGATGAAGGAATCACAAAGGAAGTTTGGACATGAGTCAACTGAAGCACATACTCACAGAGAAAAATTAGATTCTTAAAGATCTGAGCTATGCATAAGTACCATTTAGAAGAATATGATAGACTTTAATGTATCTCTCATAGAAAAGAAAAGCTGAAATTCAGTGATCCCAGCATTTTGCTAGAAGTTAAGGGAAATACTTTAAAAGAAAATAAACAATAATAAAATACAAAAAAAATACTAGAGATAATTAAATCAAAAGCTGGTCCTTTGGGAAAAAAAACTAGTAAATGTTCATACATGTACTGACAGCATTGATTAATAAAACACAAACAAACACACCCCATCCCCTTCTCCAAAGAAAGTAGGAAAGAGGCACAATTTCTCAGTACCAGTAATAAAAAAGAGAACATCACCACACAATGTTACGGTCATGACAGAATAAAGCATAATAATAGAATGATATAAACACATGTATGCTAAAATAATTGAAGTGGGAAAGATGTAAAAAAAAAAAAACCTAACCTAAACAAACTAATAGGATGAATCCCAATATAAAAATGAATGTGGCGGCAAAAATAACAAAACACTACATCATGACCAAGCTGGGATTATTCCAGAAATGCAGCAAGATTTAACATTCATATATCAATCAGCACAAGGTGCCGTATTAACCGAAGAGCATAGAAAAATAGCTTAACAGAAGCTTATATAAAATGGGGAAAAGTATGTCATGTTTTCAACAGAAGCAGAAAAAGACCATTACATAAAATTCATTATATTATCTAGTAAAATTTAACCTGTGAACTAAAGAAAACTCCCTATTTGAAAGGCCGCCAGAATTCCTACAGTAAAAAGTCAGACTAAAGGAAGACAACTTAAAATCTTTCCTTGTGAGATCAGAAATAACACACTGATGCCCACTATCACCATGTCTGTTCTTCTCTTTAACATAGTTAGTCCTCATCCAGTGACATATAGAAAATAAATAAAACACCAAATAGAAATATGTAGTTTTGGCTCGGCACCTGTGGCTCAAGTGGCTAAGGCACCAGCCACATACACCCAAGGTGGTGGGTTCAAATCCAGCCTGGGCCCGCCAAACAACAATGACTGCTGCAACCAAAAAATAGCCGGGCGTTGTGGCGGGCACCTATGGTCCCAGCTACTTGGGAGGCTGAGGCAGGAGACTCGCTTGAGCCCAGGAGTTGGAGGTTGCTGTGAGCTGAAATGCCATGGCACTCTACCCAGGGGGACAGCTTGAGGCTCCTGTCTCCAAAAAAAAAAAAAAAAATTCCCTACATGTGAAGAAGAAAAATGTAAAATGTATATGGTGGATGTATGGGTGATTACTGTATAATTCTTTCAACTGTACTGTATGTTTTAAAAATTGCCTAACATGGGAAGCACCTGTGGCTCAAAGGAGTAGGGCAAGGGCCCCATATGCTGGAGGTGGCAGGTTCAAACCCAGCCCCCGGCAAAAACTGCTTTAAAAAAAATGCCTAATACATTCTTCTTAGTAAAGCATCACAAGAACGGAGAAGAATCCAATGTACTCAATTCTAATATGAAGCCAGTAGATGATCTAATACATTCCCACAAGGGAAAAACTCAAATCAATTCAAGGTGGGGGGTCAGGGGAACGAGGGAGGGGGAGGAGGAAGGAGGATGGGACGGTTATGGTGCATGGCACAACTCTTGGGGGTGGAACACGATTATAAGAGGGGCTTTACCTAACAAATGCAATCAGTGTAACCTAATTTTTTGTACCCTCAATGAACCTGAAACAAAAAAAATTGCCTAATGAAATATTGGAAAACTAAAAAAAAAAAAAAAAGAAAGGATGCATTTCTTATGTAAAGTGGGAAAGGTTTTAATGTGAAAGAAGTAAGAAAAGAGATGCTAGGAAATGGCAGATAAGAAAGTATATTTCTTTAAGATATTGATTATCTGATGGTGCCTGTGGCTCAGTGAGTAGGGCCTGGCCCCATATACCAAGGGTGGCGAGTTCAAACCTGGTCCTGGCCGAACTGCAACCAAAGAATAGCCAGGCGCTGTGGTGGGCACCTGTACTCCCAGCTAACTGGGAGGCTAAAGTGGGAGAATCACTTAAGCCCAGGAGTTGGTTACTGATTAAGAATCTTGGGCTCGGCACCTATAGCTCAACCGGCTAAGGCGCCAGCCACGTACACCTAAGGTGGCGGGTTCGAATCCCCAGCCCGGACCCACCAAACAATGATGGCTGCAACCAAAAAATAGCCGGGTGTTGTGGCAGGCGCCTGTGGTCCCAGCTACTTGGGAGGCAGAGGCAAGAGACTCGCTTGAGCCCAGGAGTTGGAGGTTGCTGTGAGCTGTAATGCCATGGCACTCTACCCAGGGGGACAGCTTGAGACTGTCTCAAAAAAAAAAAAAGTACACTCCCTTTGACCCTAAGAGCCCTGAGAATCAGAAGATGGTTAATATGGCCCTAGTTAGCCAGAGCGCTGAGTTTATATGATGGAAACTGCAGAAGCAGGAGAGGTTTGAAGGTATGAACACCTTGCAACTCCTTAAAATAGCACAAAAGGTCTTTGTTAATTGGGAAGCAGTAAGCCATAGAGAAGAAAACAGGCACATTTAATAAAGTCCAATCTCAGCCTTAACTCTGAAAGGCATGAGGGAAGTACCCCCCCTTTCAAAGAGGACAGGGTCAAGGAGTGTGAGGAAGTAGGGGACCTAAGGTAAAAGGCCCCTCCTTGTGAAGGGATCAGTGTACAACTGGCCAAGAAATAGGGCATTGGAAGAATAAGTGTTCCCAGAGGCAAGAAAACATGAAAAATCCTGGGAAAGAGATCACAGAACTGGAAGAGCAGGGAGCCCTCTATAACTTAGTAGGAAAGGCCCTGCTAAGACTGAAGGGGACCGGACTCAGCCGCCCCCAGAAAGTCCATGGTCCGAGTGAGAATTGGGGACAAGGACATTGACTTTCTAATTAATACTGGGGGCGAACACTTGGTGGTCACCCAGCCAGTAGCCCCTCTCTCAGACCACAGGATTGACATAAGAACAACGGAGCCACTGCTGAACAAGCCTTTTGTCTCCTTAGGAAGTGTTCCATAAGAGGCCACGAGGAAATATGCAGCTACAACTGCCCAAACCAGATCTGATGTCCGCCTTGGGAATAGAGACTGTTTGTGACTCAGTCAGAGGAAGGACTGAGGCCCGAACTGGCCAAGCAGTGGCTGCGGGTCTGGGTGAAAGATAACTCCCCAGGGCTGTGCTCAAGGTACAGACTGCCTATTGCAACCTCTAGAGGTATGTGGCTATAAAGTTTCTAAGAGAAAGACTCAGATCTGCCAGCGGTGAATACCTTATCTAGGATTTATTATCCAGCAGGCAGGGAGGAATCTAGACATGGAGAGGCAACAAGTCATTAGTTGCCTCCCTACCTCCACAAGCCCAAGGCAAGTTCGGGAATTCCTAGGTTTCTGTCATCTTTGGATCCCCAACTTTGCCATCTTGGCTAGACCTCTGTATGAGGCAACTAAAGGAGAGAAAGGAAAGCCCTTAAAGTGGGGAAGAGAACAAGAATGTGCCCTCTCTCAGCTAAAGATGGGGCTAATGACTGACCCTGCACTGGGATTGCCGGACCTACCAAGATGGCTGTGGGTATGTTAACCCAGCTGGTTAGGTCCGGGCCAAGGCCTGTAGCCTACCTCTCTAAGCAGTTAAATAGAGTGGTAAAAAGATGGCCACCCTGCTTAGGAGCTCTAGCTGCTACTCCTCTCCTCATGCAAGAAACTGATAAGCTGACTCTAAGGCAGAATCTCAGAGTAGAAGTACCCCACTCTGTGGTCACTTTAATGGACACCAAAGGACATTTTTAACCCAGCCACACTCCTTCCAGACAATGGAAGAGAGACTAAGCATGACTGTGTGGAATTCATAGATAATGTGTACTCTAGCAGACCTGACTTGCATGACCAGCCTTGGACATATGCAGACTTGGACTTGTATGTTGATAGAAGCAGTTATGGGATGGCACAAGCCCTGGCAAAAAGCTATCAATCAGCGATGTGTCACCTGCAGCCAATTCAATGCCTGCCAAGAACCAACAGTATCCCCAGAAATCAAATCATATGGAGCAACGCCCTTCAAGGACTTTCAGGTAGACTTCACTGAAATGCCCAGATGTAAAGGGAACAAATACTTGCTGGTGATGATGTGCGCCTACTCCAGATGGATAGAAGCATATCTCACCCTCATCGAGAAAGCACAAGAAGTCACCTAGACACTCTTGAGAGACATTATACCACAGTTTAAGCTCCTGCTGAGAATTGAGTCAGACAACGGGCCAGCATTCATCTCTAAATTGGTCCAGAAGATAGCCAACATCCTTGGCATCACCTGGAAACTCCATGCAGCCTATTGCCCACAAAGCTTGGGGAAGGCGGAACGCATGAATAGAACTCAAAACCAGTTTAGGGAAAGTATGCCAGGAAACAAAATTACAATGGGTAAGTGCCTTGCCCTTGGTATTATTTAAGATTAGATGTACTCCCACTAAGAGGACAGGATTTTCACCATATGAGGTCCTATATCACAGACCACCCCCCTTACTACAAAGCTTACCAGGATCCTCCCCCCCTCCCCAGGAATTAGGGGAGGTAGAATTAGGGAAATAGTTGCAGGCACTGGGTAAGGTGGCAGAGGCAGTGTCGAAATTGGTGAATAAGAGGTGTCCTGTTAGTTTGTTTTCCCCTGTCCACCCTTTCTCTCCAGGAGCTGAGGTGTGGGTCAAAGACTGGAGTGTGTCTCCCCTGAGGGCGAGGTAAAAAGGCACTTACAACATTATCCTGACCACACCTACAGCCGTGAGAGTAGCAGAAATTCCTGTTTGAATCCATTACAGCAGAGTGAAGCCTGCTGTGGAACCAGAGGAGAACCTGCCCCTACCCAAGAAGAGCCAAACTGAGCAAGACGTGACAGCAGCAGCTGGCCCTGAGTCCCCGCAGAGTGGACTCCGCACCTCAACAACTCCTGGACCTTGGGAAGCTACCTCAGATCCTGACAACCTCCTCAAGCTGGTGTTGCGGAGAATGACAAGCCCTGCTCCAGTCACACCCCGGGAGCTGACTGTCCACACATGGCCGAAACATAAAGATCTACGTCATCATAGGACTATTCTTTATTAGACTCATGAGAGCTAAGTGAACTTTAATTTGTATAAATATTCAGGATGCTATAAATATAAAAGTCATTGTTCAGCATGTTCCCCTAGCTCACCCACTTCTATCAGCAATTGCAGGTCCCCTCCTGATCTTACTTGTGCTCCTAACTATTGGGCCCTGCATCATTATTGCTTTCGTGCAGGCCAGAATCAATGCTGTACATACTATAAAGAATGAAGCTCAAGATTGAGCATCAGTCACAAGAGAAAGGGGGGAATGTAAGGGCCAGACCAGTGCCATTTTGCTGTTTACTGCATAAGATCTGTTCAACCCCAACCTCCCTGCTATATCCTCTTCTACCCCTGGTTGCACAAGCCATTGAGCTGTTAATTGAGTCATCTTAGTGCAGCAATTACTGGGCCATTAGAGCAACATCACCACTTTAGGCACTAAGTTTCAATTTCCTGAAAATTCCCCCTCAACTATCCAATCAGGCGGCACCACCTCAGGTCCCCCATTAGGAAATCCACCACCCTTCTACCTGTACCAATCCAAATCCTCCTTTACTAGTGAAATCATCAACCACAAATGCAAATCCTCCTTTACTAGTGAAATCATCAACCACCAATCAAAAGTGTACCCGTATCCAACCCTACCCTTCTTTCTTTCTGTACCCCATAAAAACCCTCTCCACCCCAGGTTCGGGGCTCTTCCTCGACTTGCATGCCAGGAGAGTCCAGGCCTGGGCCTGAATAAAAGCTCATCTCTTGCTTTTTACATCGGAGTGTGTCTTGGACTGTCTGCTGGGGCATCTTGGGAGAATTTCAGGCACAAGACTAGGATAACAAGCATGAGCCACCATGCCTGGCCAGAGCTTTTTCTAAAGGCTTAGAATGTGGAATGTTTTAACTTAAGATAAGGAAGTCTGTTAATCAGAGACAAGTCACTGAACATATACCAAAACTCAAGCAATTTGTTGAGTAAATTGATGTAATTTAAGCTTTGTCTTGTATAACCTTAAGCCTGTTAAGATTTTGATAAAGAATATTAAATGATTTAGATAAAGAGTAGATAAAGAATATCTCCCAAAAGGGAGGGGTCATGATGAGGCTTTTCTGACCTCACATCTCTAGGCCAGCAATTCAGCTTTCAAGTTTTGTTTGTTTGTTTGTTTGTTTGTAGTTTTTCTTTTTATTTTTGTTTTGAGACAGAGTCTCACATCTCTGTGCTTTGGTAAAGTGCCATTATGGCATTATAGCTCACAGAAACCTCCAACTCTTGGACAATCCTCTTCCCTCAGCCAACCAAGTAGCAGGGACTACAGACACCCACTATGATGCCTGGATAGTTTTCTTCTTTTTAGTAGAGATGAGGTCTTGCTCAGGTTCAGGCTTGTCTTGAACTCCTGAGTTCAAGTGATCTACCCACCTTGCTCTCCTAGAGTGTTAAATTACAGGCATGAGCCACTAAATCTGGCCAGCTTTCACATTCCTTGGGGGTTCCCTTGGCCAACAGTGAGTTTATTCAGTCAGCTGGGAAGCTTAAGATTTTATTTTAGTCCACAATAGTAAGAGATAAACTGATAGTGTTGTTAACTCATTTGGGGGGTGATAAATAAAATCAGTTAGAAGCTATCATTTGTAGATCATGTAAGATGCCACAAAATTTCTTTTACTTTTCTTGTTTTGTGTTCACAATGAAAGCTACAAAGCTCTGAGAGAGAAGATGCCAGGGAACCCTGGATGCCTGGCATGCCTCCAGAGAGATGCCAAGCCACAACCAGGTCCTCTCATAGTTCTCAAGGCTCCAATTGCAAACCTTTACAAAGGTCACTAATTAGGAAAATTTGGTCTCCAGCTTTGTAGAGATTTTGTAAAAGTAAGCCATAATTAGAGAGGGAACATTCTTTGTTTTGGTAAGTCTCAATTGTTCTACACATAAAGAAATCCTGGAAGGTCTTCCATTAAGTGCATGCCTTTCATGGGGACAGAAGCTGCTTTCTTCCAGACAGCATATTCCATACAGCCTGAAAAGGCAGGGCTGGAAAGCTGGGGATAAGGTAGGAGGTTCTGGAGGCAAAGCACAGGGACACACAGTCCTTAATAAATGCAGCAACCTCACTCCTTGAATTTTTGTTTTTGAATATCAGGGCATATATAGCTCTTAATAGTCTCTTATTCCTGCTTATTGCATTGTGTGTTTTCTGATCTCATTACTCTGGTTCAATGCAAGCTCTGTAGGTTTCCTAGCACTGTGGGACATCCCTAAAAATCTCTTATGCCCCATGAAGACAAGTCATGTTGAAAATTTGTCTTGGGTGCTTTGGTGTGCAACATATGAATAGGAACTAACAGCGATGTTAAATAGTTTATGGGAGGACATTGTATAGGAATAGACTTCTTTCATGGGCCCTAGTAGACCAAGCCAAACCAGAATGAAGTGGGCTATGCTTTGAATGCCTTTGTATCATCCAAAATTCATGTAATGAAACTCAATCACCAATATGATAGTGTTAAGTGAGGTCATTAAAAAATGGTTTAGTAATTAGGGCACAGCCCTGGTTGATGAGATTAAGGCCTTTATAGAACAGGATTTATACAGCATTTTGCTTCTTGCCCTGCCACCTTCTGCCATGTGAGAACCCAACAACAAGGCTTCATCCTAGAAACACAGAGAAGCCCTCACCGGACACAAAGTCCTTGACACCTTGATCTTGGACTTCCCGACCCAAGATTGTGGGAAATAAATTTATGCTTTTCATAAATTATGAAGTCTTGGGTATATTTTTAAAGTAGCACATAGAAACTAAGATAGAAGTAGGGTGTTGCTGTAACAAATACCTAAAAGTATGGAAGTGGCTTTGGATGTGAGGAATGAGTAGAGCCTGGAATAGTTTGAAAGTACATGCTAGAGAAAGCCTATGTTGTCATGAATGGAGCATTAAAGGTGATACTTGGAATACTCAGACACAGAGGAGGGCTGTAGAAAGAATCTCAGTCTTCTTAGTGATCATCTAAGTGATCATGATCATAAGGCAGGTAAAATATGAATAGTGAAGGTCATCCTGATAAGGTTTTAGGTGGAAATGAGGAATATCTTACTGGAAACTTGAGAAAAGGCCACCCTTATTACCAAGTGGCAAAGAACTTGGCTAAATTATGTCTATGTCCTGTTTTGTGAAAGGCAGAATTTAAGAGTCATGATCTAGGATATTTTGCAGAAGAAATACTTAAGCAAAATGTCCAGGGCACTATATGTCTTCTCTTACCTGCTTATAGTAAAATACAAAAAGAGAGAAAGAAGTTAAGGATGGGATTTATAATCAAAAGAGAAGCAGAACAAAAGATGTGAAAATTCTTCAGCCTGACAATGTAAAGAATAAAAGAACATGTTTAGAAGGGAAATCCAAAGATATGGCCAAGGAATTATTATTATTATTATTATTTTTGTAGAGACAGAGTCTCACTCTATCACCCTCAGTAGAGTGCTATGGCATCACAGCTCATAGCAACCTCCAACTCCTGGGCTTAGGCAATTCTCTTGCCTCAGCCCCCTGAGCCGCTGGGACTACAGGCACCTGCCACAATGTCCGGCTATTTTTTTTTTTGTTGCAGTTTGGCCTAGGCTGGGTTTGAACCCACCACCCTCAGTATATGGGACAAGCGCACTACCCACTGAGCCACAGGCACCGCCCTCCAAGGAATTATTTTATAAGGATACTAGTGTAAATAGAAAGAAGTCAAATGCTATTTGTCAAGTCACTGGGAGAATGACTAGGACACAGTCATTCTCACTAACTGCCACATATACAAACTAAACTCCACAATGGGACAGTTTAAACAAATCAACAAAAATAGCAATTAAGTAAACCTGGGGAGGGGAGGAGAAAAAAGAAAATGGGAGATTCACAGCAAATAATCAGAATGGGCTGAATTTGCTTTAGCTGGCATTATGAAAAAGTTCCTTCTGTTTTAACCCTATTAAAGAAAGGAACTTTGATCCTTATCTATAAAAAACATTTTTTCTGAGAATTTGAAATGTGGACCAGTATTGGACTTTAAAAAAGCCAACAGAGGAGGAAGAAAGATGTTCAACTAGAGGCAGCTTTCACCAGAGGCTCCTGTCCACAGGGAGAAATACAGGACAGACGTGTACACAGAGAAGCTGAAGGTGGGGAGCTAAACTAAGAAAAAAGATAGACAATTGCACACTATCTCTGCTGAGGCAAGCTGCAACTCCAAGAAAGAGGATCCAAAAAAAAATTCCGGGTAAAAAGCCCATCACCAAGAGGACAAGAGACCCCCTCCCCCAAGCAGGGGGCTCCTTGTGTGCTCTCTGAAAGTGAGCAGGGAACAAATGACCTATCATTTTACCCCAAGGGAGAGAGCCACAAAACATCAGGCCTCTTTCTCCAGAGAGGTCCCACTTCTGACCCTAGGCATCATCCTGCCCAGCATAAAATTGAACAAATATTTTCCCTACAATTCTGAATTCCGAGTCCACCCTTCCACCCTTGCCTTGCAGTCTGAGGGACTGCCCCCTGCAGATCCCAGAGTGTTTGACAATTCCCTGAGAGGCCTAAGCTGGACAGCAGTGCAGAAATGGTGACTCAAGTGGAAGCAGGGGGTAAGAGCAGAGAGGGACATGCAGGAGAGAGAGATGCACCACAAAGGTGCATGGTGGACAGAGGCAATGATGCCTCTGTTCTCACTTTGATCGGTGATCTCTTCTGACTTGGTGGCTCACCAGAGGAGACCAAGCTCCATCCCCTCAGGTTTCCAGGATGGAATTCCCTGTGGATTTCTATTATTGGGCTGCTAGAGACCCTTTGAACTCTCCCTGTTGAGCAGTGATTGTATTGCCCAGGACAATCTGATTAGAACTCTCAACCTGGATTATCCACTGGGGGACACTTTGAGGTTGAGCAACAGTTATTTTATAGTGGAAAAGGCCTGATTCTCCTCCTCCAGCTGTTGCAACTGATACTGTATCTCTCTTGACCTGAGATTTCAGACTAATACCATAACTTTTTAGGATTGGGTAGAGACTGGCTGACTTCAAGACAGAGCCAGGTTGTGCTATATCACCAAGCAGGTCCTCAAAGTCTCTGGCTATTGCTCTGAAAGGGACCTTTGTAAAGATGTAGAGGAAAAACCACAATCACAAGCCCTGGCTTATCGATATAGGGCTAGTTAGCTCCCCTTCCTGGGACCAGTTTTAATAGCCAAATTGTGCAAAATACTCATGGGGAAGAACCAGTGGAAGAATTCTGGTAACATGAATAATCAGACTAGATCAACTCCCCCAAGGAATGACAAGGGATATACAACAGAAAAAGCCATTCACAGACAAATGGCTGAATTATCAGAAATAGAATTCAGAATATTGATAGCAAATATGATGGATAGAATGGAGAAAAATATGGAAATATAAATCCAAGTAGTAGTTCAACAGATGTCTCAAAAAATTAGTGAATTCAAAGACAAAGTCACCAAGGATATGGACATAATGAGAAAAGATATAGCAGAGCTCAAGGAAGTGAAAAAGTTATTTAAGGAGCCTCAAATTACAGTAGAATCCCTCAGTAATAGAGTTGAGCTGGCAGAAGAAAGGATCTCAGAACTTGAAGACAAGGCTTTGGAATGATCCCAAGCATTCAAAGAAGCAGAAAAATGAAAAATAAGAACACTCCCTGAGAGAGTTTTGGTATTATTCCAAAAGATCAAACATCCAATTTATAGGAATTCCTGAAGAAGAAGAGGATAGTTCTAAAGGCACAGATGCTCTACTCCAAGATATTATGGAGGAGAATTTCCTGAGCATTGCAAGAGGTACAGAAATTCAGACAGTACATAGTTTCGGAACCCCAGCAAGACTCAATCCAAATAAACCATCTCCAAGACACATTGCAATTAACTTTACCAAAGTTAATATGAAGGAGAAAATCCTGCAAGGAGCCAGATGTAAGAAAAGCATTACCTATAAGAGGAGGAATATTAGAATGACTGCAGATCTGTCAGCTGAAACCTTTCAAGCAAGAAGAGGATGGTCATCAACCTTCAACCTCCTAAAACAAAACAACTTTCAGCCCCAGATCCTGTATCCAGCTAAACGGTTTCATTTGTGATGGAGAAATCAAATACTTTAATGAAGTAGACTCGTTGAAGAGATTTGCCATAATTAAACCAGCTCTCCAGGATAGTCTCAGACCCATCCTCCACAATGACCAGCACAATGTATCCAAAGTAAACTCACTCAGAAATTTGAACAAAATCCAGCTTCCACAGTGGTGAAAGAATTAAAAATATCCACTGGACTTTTGAAACATGACACCAAAAACACTACCAGGCTTATCAATTCTCTCAATTAATGTGAATGGTTTAAATTGTCCTCTAAAGAGGAAGAGGTTGGCTGACTTGATACATAAATTCAGATCAGATATCTGCTGAATACAAGAATCTCAGCTTACCTTAAGGAATAAAAATTGACTCAGGGTGAAGGGATGGTCATCTATAATAAAGACAAGTGAAAACCAAAAATAAAACAGGGGTTGCAATTTTATTTGCAGACAATTGGCTTTAAACCAACAAAGATAAAATGTCAAGAAAACACCCAACACGAAGATATTTCAATAATTAATATTTATGTACCCTACCAGAATGCTCCTCAATTTATAAAGCAAACCCTAATGGAGATGAACAACTCAGTATCTTCAGGCACTGTAATAGTTGGAGATTTCAACACCCCTTTGACAGTCTTGGATAGACCCTCCAAGAAGAAACTAAATAAATAAATATTAGAATTAAATATGACCCTAGAACAAATGGACTTAACAGACCTCTACAGAACATTTCATCTTAATAAAACTGAATACACATACTTCTCATCAGCCATGGATCATCCTCCAAAATTGATCATATCTTAGGACATAAGTCTAACCTCAAAAAGTTTAAGAGAATAGAAACGTTTTTTGTATCTTCTCAGACCATCACGGAATAAAAGTTGAACTCAGCAGCAACAGAAATCTTCATACTCAAACAAAGTCATGGAAACTAAATACCTTAAGCTGAATGACAGCTGGGTCAAAGATGAGATAAAAAAAGAAATCATCAAATTTGGGGGGGGGGAAATGAAAATGAAGACACAAATTACCAAAACCTGCTGGATACTGCAAAGGCAATTCTAAGAGGGAAATTTATAGCATTAGAAGCTTTCATCAAGAAAACAGAAAGAGAGGAAGTCAACAAGTTAATGAGTCACCTCAAGCAATTGAAAAATAAAAAACAATCCAACCACAAACCCAACAGAATAAAAGAAATAACCAAAATTGGAGCAGAATTAAATGAAATTGAAAACAAAAGAATCATTCAGAATATCAATGAAACAAAAGGTTGCTTCATTGAAAAGATTAATAAAATTAATAAACCTTTGTCTAGCCTAACCAGAAACAGAAAAGTAAAATCACTAATAACATCAGTCAGAAATAATGAAAGAGAAATAACTACAGATACCACAGAAATTCAAAAAAATCCTCAGTGATTACTACAAAATATTCTCAGAAACATGAAAATCTGGAGGAAATGGACCAATACTTGGAAGCATGCCATCTTCCTAAACTCAACCAGAAAGCATTAGAAGTTTTGAATAGACTACATCAAGCACTGAAATAGCATCACCTATACAAAATCCCCCAAGAAAGAAAAATCCAGGACCAGATAGCTTCACACCAGAATTCTAACAAACTCTCAAAGAGGAACTAGTACCAATATTACATAACCTTTTCTAAAACAGAGAAAAAGAGGAATTCTTCCCCAACACACTGTATGAAGCAAATATCACCTTGATCCCCAAACCAGGAAAGGACTCAACAAAAACAACTTTAATGCCTATAATCCTAGCACTCTGGGAGGCCAAGGCAGATGGATTGCCTGTGCTCATAGGTTCAAGAACAGCCTAAGAAAGAGTAAGACCTCATCCCTAAAAATAACCGGGCACTGTGCTGGGTGCCAGTAGTCCCAGCTACTTGGGAGGCTGAGGCAGGAGAATAGCTTGAGCCCAAGAGTTTGAAGTTACTGTGAACTGTGACACCACAGCACTCTACCAAGAGCAACAGAGTGAGTCTCTGTTTCAAAAGAAAAAAAAGAAAGAAAAGGAAAGAAAGGAAAAGAAAAGAAAACTACAGACCAATATCATTAATGAGTATCAATGCAAAAATATTCAATAAGATCTTAGCAAACAGAATTCAATAACACATCAAAAAAATTATACAACACAATCAAATTGGTTTTATCCTAGGTTTACAAGGTTGGTTCAACATATGTAAATCTATAAATATAATTATACCACATAAATAAAATAAAAAACAAAGACCAATTACTACAGAAAAGGTTTTTGATACTATCCAGCATCATTTCATGATTAGAACATTTAGGAAGACAGGTTTAGATGGGACATTTCTTAAAGTGGTAAGAGGCCATTTACAGAAAACCCACAGCCAATATCATATAGAATGGAGTAAAATTGAAAACATTTCCACTTAGATTTGGAAGTAGACAAATGCCCATTGTCACCACTGCTATTCAGCATAATAATGGAAGTTCTAACCATTGCAATTAGGCAAGAGAAGGGGATCAAGTGTATTCACATGGGGTCAGAGAAGGGCAAACTCTCACTCTTCACAGATGACATGATCTTCTACCTAGAAAACCTCAGGGACTCGACTACAAAGCTCTTAGAAGTGATCAAGGACTATAGCAGTGTCTCAGAAATCAATACTTACAAATCAGTAGCTTTTATGTATACCAACAATAGTCAAGCCAAAAATATATTCAAGGACTCTATTCCTTTTACAGTAGTACCAAAGAAGATGAAATACCTAGGAGTTTATCTGACAAAGGATGTGAAAGATCTTTATAATGAGTATTATAAAACCCTGAGAAAAGAAATAGCTCCATCTCCTGGGCTTAGGTGATTCTCTTGCCTCAGTCTCCTGAGTAGCTGGGACTACAGGCACCTACTACAATGCCCAGCTATGTTTTTGTTGCAGTTTGGCTGGGGCCACATTCGAACCTGCCACCCTCAATATATGGGGCCAGTGCCCTAACCACTGAGCCACAGGCACCGCCCAAGCATTCCACATTGTATATCAAATCATCATTGTACCCACAAATGTATACAGTTATGATTTAATAAAAGTTAAGTTAAAAAATAAAAATAAATAAGAAGCCTACCCAGAATTTTGGTGTTTCTTCCCTAACACAGTAACAATCTAAATAATGGGGACAGGGACCTTTAAATATAGCTTTAGTTTGTCTGCAATTATGTGATTTAAAATATCCCTGTTATATTTGGGTATGAGGGAAAGGAACTTTGAAATGACCAATCCGCTTTCATTCCTTGTTTCGATTTTCTTCAGCCCTTTTCTACCTATAAAGTCAACCTCCTCTGCACAGCTCGTCAGAACACTCATACTAGTTCATAAGATGAGGTGTTTCTCACTTTAAGAATTTATTTGGCTTGGTCTAAATCGTATCTTTAAATCAAATTTATTGTAATTTTGTCTTTCGACAGTGATGATCTATCCACTGCTATCAGCTTTTAGCTTTCACAATAATCTTATGCACATTATCTCACTAGAACTGCAGCTCAATCCAGTGACCTGCATAAAGCAGATGCTGTCATCTCTGCCTTAGGAACAGGGACGTGAGGGTGAGCGAAGTCACAAGATTAAAACAAAGGGAACTTGCCTCTAGGGCAGTGATTTTCAGCAGGGTACCGCAGCACACTGGTGTGCCATTAGAAGATATTAGGTATGTAGTGAAAATTAATTAAATTATTTTTGAAAGAAGTTCAAAGCACAGTAAGTACATCCTTTTTTTTCTTTTTCATTAACATAATTTAAGTGTGCTGTTGAACTTTAACTGTAGGTTTAAGTGAGGTGGGAGGTAAAAAAAAGTTGAAAAACGCTGCTCTAATGGATAAAAGACTCTAGCCCAAGTCTCCTAAAACCAAACAAAGAATTATTTTTCCACCCTAATTTTGATCTATGATCTTTTCCAATAGCAATCAAATCTCAGATTTGTCTAATATTAAAATTGGATATGAAAAAAATAATGATAACAAAAGAGTCAAAACAATTTGGGTATTTGGAAAAAATGTTTAATACACAAACCTTGTAACCATTCTATTCAGAACTTTTGACTGTAATATTTATAGGCTTTTCATAACAGAAATACTGCCAACATTATCTCAGCTTTAAAAAAGAAAGCACTCTCTATCTCAATAAATATATTTTAAACAAATTACTTAAACCAGGCCAAATGTAACTCTTTACTAGAACAATGTAAACAGATAATTCTGTTCTGGTTATTTCTGTATAAATAACCAAGCCGGGCAAATCTTTGGCCATACAATTAGTCGTTCATACTTAGCTGTTTCATAGTAGAAAAGAGACAATTTAACATTACATTTGTTCTTTGATGCACACAATGAAGTTAAATATTTTTAAATTATGACAGTTTAAGAAAGTTTATGGAAAGCCAAAGGAGGAGGCTCTAAGAGTTTAGGGTATTCCTTATGGAGTGACTCTAATGTAGCAAGTAGTCCCAACTAGATCTATGTTTATCTTGTATAAACTCTTTTCCAGAGTTATCATTTCCCTAAGATGTACAGACATGATAGGAGATGTGAAAATAAACCAAGACCACCCTTGAAAAAACTCAGTCTAGTATTCTGAACTTGCTGTAGCAAGGGAGCTAGCCTCTATCACTTGCATTTGGTGAAGAATCAAAGACAAACAGGGAAGTGGGAAAACTTTATATTGGAAAAAAAAGGAAGGCTTCAGGTGCACCCTGAGAGAAGAATGGATGCAGCTAACTAGAGGAGGGGCGTCCTATGTGATTGGTGAGGGAAGAGTATTGGCTTTCTCTGTGTGATCATAAGCCGAAAATTGAAACAAAATTTAGGAAAGCTATCAGTTATGAATCAAGTCCTGGCCATTTGGGACTAATGGCTACAGGGGTTATTATTTGGCTTTATGGGTTGTTACTAGACACAGTCATTGACTTTTTACAACTCCGACTTGTGGAGAGCAGGCTGGTTTCTTGGGCAAGTGCTTCAGAATATGAGCCAGAGTTTTATTTTAACTTATTGTCTGGCCATCAGTCATTTGTATATTCTGTGTCTCTGGGAGTTTAAAAAGCACTTTTATATTCTTGTTCAATAAAACTGCTTTTGCCGGGCAGCACTTGTGGCTCAAAAGGGTAGGGCGCCAGCCCCATATGCCAAAGGTGGTGGGTTCAAACCCAGCCCTGGCTAAAAAAACCCTGCTTTTGCCAAACTCACTTCTCCTCTTGTTGGCTGTATGCTCAGAACTCCCTGTTCTACACTTCCCCCAACTCCAGACACATGGGCAACTTCCTGCTACACATTTCCACTCAGGTACCTCAATTAGAACAGGTTCAAAGTGGAACTCCAGAGATTCCCACCCAACCCAGGTCCCTCTGCAGTTTTTGCTAAATCAAGCAAGGGCGTGAATCCTGGAATCATTCCCGACTTTTACTTCTCTTATGCTGAATGTGGGGTCTATCAGCAAATGCTGGGGGCTTCACCTTCAAAACATACTAGAGATTCAGACCTTTCTCACATCCCTGATACAAGCCCCATCACTTGTGCACTGAGCATTTCAAAAGCTTCCAAACTGATCTTTCTTTTTCTGTCCTTACTTCCTACATCTCTTCTCAGCTCACAGTCAGAGGCATCTAGTGAAAACCTAAGTCAGACCTCATCACCCTTCTCCTCAACTCCCCTCCAACAGTTCCTTCTCTCACCATGGTACTGTGTCCCATAAGCATTGCAGGATTTGGCTTCCTGGCTCTCTGTCATTCTGGTCTTCATAGCATTCCTCAAATACTCCAAGCACAGTCCTACCTAAGTATTCCTATGTTAGCACCCTGTTCCCTCTTTCTGGAGCCCTCTTCTCCAGACACTATGTGCTGCCTTCTTCATTTCTTTCTAGACTGTCATGGTGAATGCCTGCCTTTGACACCTTATCTAAAATTTCAACACACTCTCTCACCATTTTATATTCCTATTTTCTGCTTTATTTTGTTGTTTTAACCACACATTACTATCAATATTCTGTATACTTTCCATATCTCCTCTCCTTTCCTCTCCCCTCCTCTCCCCTCCCTTCCCCTTCCCTTCCCCTCCCTCCCTCCCTCCCTCCCTCTCTCCCTCCCTCCCTCCCTCCCTCTTTCTTTCTTTCTTTCTTTCTTTCTTTCTTTCTTTCTTTCTTTCTTTCTTTCTTTCTTTCTTTCTTTCTTTCTTCTTCCCTACTTGAAACAAAGTCTCACTCTGTTGCCCCACATGGGGTACCGTGCTAGTACAGTTTACAGCTACCTCAAACTCTTAGGCACAAGTGATCCTCTCACCTCAGACTCCTGGATAGCTGAGACTATAATGCCCACTAGCTTTTCTATTTTTAGTAGAGATAGGGTCTTGCTCTTGCGCAGACTGGTCTCACACACCTGAGCTCAAATAATCCACCCACCTTAGCCTCCCAAAGTGCTAGAATTACAGGCATGAACCACTATATCTGGCTTTTATTTCTTTTCTATTTCCCCTCCTGGAGCTTATGAGGTCTGACAATTAAGTTTACAAACTCATTTTAGGAAAAGTGTGAAACACCTCATTGCTGAATATCCTATAATCGCCTTTGAATACTCCTCTTGTAAAGTTGTGTCCCGACACCAGTGCCTAGTTCAATCTTTAAAAGCAATTTTGGAACTCTTTTTTTGGAATGGACATCAAATCTGTTATTATACTTCTTGAATGTCATAAAAATATCTTCCTTTCCATATTTCTGTTATCTTAGGGTAAAAATAAGTCATTGGGGGCCAGATCAGGTGAATAGGGAGAGTGTTCCAATATAGTTATTTTTGTACTGGCTAAAAATTCCTTCACAGACAGTACATGTGAATTGGTGCATGAGTGGTCGGCCAAGATTTCCAGTTAAGATTTTCTTTATTGTTTCTCTACTGGTGTTTACTTAGCCTGCTATGCTTCTCACAGTTAGCCCACAATTTTGATGCACAACTTGATGAATTTTTGCAATATTTTCATGAGTTCTACTTGTTACCAGTTGCTCTGACCTCTCTTTATCAGTGATGCTTTCTCTCCCCTCAGAAAAATGTTTGATTCATTTGTACACTGCTATTTTTTGTTCATGGCATTAACCCCATAAATTTGGACTAACACTTCCCTGATTTCACATTCACTCTTGCTAAGTTTCACATGAAATTTGGGATTGTTTGTTCATTACTCTAATTCAGTATTTCTCAACATTTATCTCATGGCACTTTTGAACCTACAGTTATAAATCTACCAGGCACTTAAATTATGTTGATCAAAAAAAAAAAAAGTAAAAAGAATATGTTTGTTGTACTTTGAACTTCTTTCAGAAATAATTTAATTAATAATCTTTAAAATTTTCATGACACACCTAAAGTCCTCTCATGGCACAGCAGTGTGCCATGCCACATTGGTTGAAAACCATTGTTTCAATTCAAATTCTGACATTTTTGCAACCACAATAATGAATATCATTTAGCAAAACACTGCCACATGTTGACATGAACATAGCTGTGAGACACTGATATATCAAGGTTATGAAACCTTACTGAGTTATTTGTACAGTACTACCAACATAAGCAAATGGTGGAAACTTCACAAACTTGATTGTTAGACCTTGTATATCATCCTAAGCTTATGATATAAGCTCATGAGGGCATTCTCTTTTATTTGTTTTATTCACTGCTGGATCCTCAGCATCTAGAGCAACACCTTATCTACCATGGACACTCAATAAGTATCTATTAAGTAAGTAATTCAATAGGTATTCTCAAAATGATGAAAACATAAGAATATCATGTATATACATCATGTGTATATTCATATATATGATGTTTATATTCATATATATCAACGTGTATAGCACTTTAGAATTTAAAAAGCATTCTCAAAAAATCTGTCTTATAAGTTTGATATCACTCCACTTTACAGGTGAGGAAATGTAACAGATGTGCCTTAATGTCATGGTTGGAAAGTGGCAGGATCTAGATGTTCCAGATGCCCTTGCCCAGAGCTCTTCCTACCAACTTCAATGACCACTTGTTTTCCTTGTTAGCATTCTAATTCATTCCCCCACTTCTCACTCAGGCTACTCACAAGAGTGGCCTCCTTATAGGTCTTTTGCTTCCAGTCTTTCTCATCTCTAGTCCTTCATTTACACTAATGCTACAATTAGTTCCTAAATCAAGAAATGTGGTTATGACACTTCCCTGCTCTAAAGTCTTCACTGCATTCCTGCTGCTGCTCTTCCTGGCATTCATAGCCCACCAAAATCCAGATGCAGACACCTGTTAAGCCTGCTCCCACCAGATGGGCTGCCATCCAGACAGGTCTGATGCAATTTTGTGGCTGATCTCTGACCTCCCATACTCCTTGTCTTTCTTTAGTCCCTCTGTCTGAAGTCACCTTTCCTAGTCTCCCACTCACCAAGGCCCCCTTCCAGGAAAATTTCAACAAATTCATCAGAATTAGCACTTGGCATCTCATCCTCTGCCTGCAGGTAGATGATTGGGTTTATCCTCCAAGAGACATCTCTTTGTCCTTGAGCACAGAAACAATGTCTCACTCCTCTCTCTGCTGCTGTACTACATTGCATACAAAGTGTGCTCCATAAGTATTCATTTAATCAAGGAGAACAATATTTTATAACAGAAAAAGCAGATGCATTTTTTTCTTCATCACATGCATGAGAACCTGGGCAAGCCAAGGAAAGTAGATGTCATGTAAGCACATGGACTACATTGTTTTCTCTTTTGTTTAAAATGAGGATAATTTATGCTTTCTTCCAGTTCACCTTTCTGGTCTTCAAAGACAGGAGGTTATTGGGTAATGTAATATTCTCAGTGGAAATTGCTGATTAGAACCTAGAAGGGGCTATTTCATGCCTAGGGCTTTAGGTCCCCACTCTCCCCTCACCCCTGAGATGACCACAGGCCATGCCTTGCAGTGTCTGTATGAGAGAGAGCAATAATTCCCTTCTTCTTACTTGCTCTCACTACTTTCTATGTTTCTCTTTTTGAGGGATTATTTTTCTCCTTATTCCTGAAGGGAAAACACAACATAATTAACCAGATATATGAAAAAATGCTGACCTTATTTTCCACACTTATGAATGCAAAGATCTTACTGTGCTAGATATGAACAATAATAGCCTTGTATCTATATATGAAAAAAACCTTAAACAGTAACTTACCTACACTTTGGTATTTTAATGATGCATTTCTATGCCAATCAATTTTAAGTTTTGACACAACCTGAGTTTTTTATTTTTAACAAGTTGACCTTTAGCTTAACTTTTTCATAACAAGCCATAGAAATCTAACTACTCACAAAGAAGATTGAAATTTACACCTGGAGTTGTCAGCCAAGTGCATGTTATACTCTGTTAGTTTGATTAAGAATTAGCTTTCCAAGACATTTGGAGAACACTTACAGAACTAAAAATAGATCTGCCATTTGATCCTATAATTGCTCTGCTAGGTATATACCAAGAAGACCAAAAATCACATTACAATACAGATATTTGTAAATGTTCATTGCAGCCCAATTCACAATTGCTAGGACGTGGAAGAAGCCCAAGTGCCCATCGACCCATGAATGGATCAATAAATTGTGGTATATGTATACCATGGAATGCTATACAGCCATAAAGAAAGATGGAGACTTTACTACCTTCATATTTACATGGATGGAGCTGGAAAATATTCTTCTTAGCAAAGTATCTCAAGAATGGAAGAAAAAGTATCCAATGTACTCAACCCTACTATGAAACTGATTGTTAGCTATCACAGGAAAGCTATAACCCAAGTTAAACCCAAGAATATGGGGAAAGGGGAGAGGGAGGATAGGTCAAGGGAGGGGTAATGTTGGGATAATGCCTATGATTGATCCTACAAGGGTACATGTGAATCTCTAAATGTGGAATACAAATGTCTTAACACAATGACTATGAGAATGACATGAAGGCTATGTTGGCCAATTGGATGAGAATGTTTCAAATTGTATATGAAACCAACACACTGTACCCCATGATGGTATTAATGTGCACAACTATGATTTAATTTAAAAAAATAATTAAAAAATTGGATAGGGGATTAAAGATTTAAACTTAAGACATCAAACCATAAAAATACTAGAAGAAAGTGTAGGGAAAACACTTGAAGAAATTGGCCTGGGTGAATATTTTATGAGGAGGACACCCCGGGCAATTGAAGCAACATCAAAAATACACTATTGGGACATGATCAAACTAAAGAGCTTCTGCACAGCCAAGAACACAGTAAGTAAGGCAAGCAGACAGCCCTCAGAATGGGAGAAGATTTTCGCAGGTTATGTCTCCGACAAAGGTTTAATAACCAGAATCCATAGAGAACTTAAACGTA
>CAUYTI010156697.1:0-10802 GCA_963575145.1 Galago senegalensis
TTTTTTTTTTTTTGAGACAGAGCCTCAAGCTGTCCCCCTGGGTAGAGTGCCATGGCTTCACTACTCACAGCAACCTCCAACTCCTGGGCTCAAGCGAGTCTCCTGCCTCAGCCTCCCAAGTAGCTGGGACTACAGGCGCCCACCACAACGCCCAGCTATTTTTTGGTTGCAGCCATTATTATTGTTGTTTGGTGGGCCTGGGCTGGATTCGAACCTGCCACCTTAGGTGTATGTGGCTGGCGCCTTAGCCGCTTGAGCCACAGGCGCCAAGCCGAGAATAATTTTTTAAAGCAGGATTTTTATAGCCCTTCCAAGGTGCTCATCAGTCCTTTTTTGCCACTTGTTAATAAAGATCTTTTCTGGTCTAGGTAAAAAGCAGGAATATAGGAGAGGTTTTAGGGGCCCAGAAAATGAGTCATTGATATCCTGTTGTCCTAGTTCTAATCTCATCCTTGGGCAAAAATGATTTGTGTAAGATCACACAGAAGAGTGGGCTGAGTTAGAGCTCTCTGGGTCCCACCTTCCCAGGGGGCTCATCCACTCTCAGGAGCAACCTTATTCCTTCTATCACTTGACTTTCACAAAGGCCGCAAATGTTGCTCTAGTCAGGGTACAGCAGGAGTGAATAAAATTCGCCCCCACCTCCAAGGAGCTTCGAGGCTGTAGTACAAATTCTGTAGTGAACGAGAGCCTGCCTAGGGAAACTGAAGCTGGCTTCTGAAGAGCTGGCCATTGAGTTAGGTCTTGAGAAATGAGTGGAGTTTGCCAGGTGAGGCAGTGGGAACAGAACTTTCTAGTTGGAGTCAAAGAGGTTCTCACTTGTTTGGGACTAGAGAGAATTACCGTGTAATAGTAGCATGAATGGGAGGCAGGAGCCAGAGAGACAGGTGTAAAAAAGAGAGAGAGACTGGGAAGGCAAAGGCATTGGGGCTTTATTCTTACTATGATGGGTTCCACCGAAGGAATTGAAGCAGGTTGGGTCTAGCTTGTGTTTATTAGGAGGATTGTTCTGGTGGACTTGAGTGAAGCTGAGACCATTTAGGAGGCTGTTGAAATAGTCCAGGCGTGACAGCATGAGGGCCCCTCTAAGACAGAAGTGATAGATGGATATGAGTTTAGTTTGAGGTGCCTGTGGACACCCAAGTGTACTTCAGATTATTCAGCAGCTAATTATTGAATACTTTCTGTATACCAGACCCTGTACTCAAGATCTGGAGCTTTGAGAATCATCAGCATTTAAGTGCACCTAAAACTGTACAGAGGATGAGGGGTGACCCAGGAGGAGTGTGTAGAATCCCAAGGGAAGAGGGCATAGCTCCATTCAAAAGCCCAATGTGAGTTGGGCAATTTCAACTTTCCCAGGATTTTCAAGGCTATGGTTTGCTGTTCACAGATCACTTGAAGATCGGTCTCTATGAAATGTAGTTTGGTGTCAGCTGAGTCAGATCTCACATAGTAAGGCCTTAGCAGCCACCTGGATGCCCTGAGGGTCCTCCCACGAGGACCAGGCCCTGAGGAAATTGGTCTTGATTCTTTAAGATTGACTAGTGAGCTTGAGGCTTGGTCACCAGCCTGATCATGGAAGGTGGACAGGGGAGATGATACGAGGTTTGCCCTGTGGTACAGATTTGCTACCAAGTCAGTAATTTCCTAACAGGGAATCTGAACAAAGGGCATTGCATGGTGCAGAGGGTAGTTTGTCACTGCAGGCAAGGCCGGAGGCAGCCCTGCTTCCCAGGGATTTGGTTCCTGATGCAGGAGGACTGTCAGCCAAAGGCAGCCAGAGAGGTGGCCCTGGCCTCACTCCTCAGCTCTCTTTCCGCACATGCTCACAGTTCACCCTCCCCCAGTACAATACCAAGTGCTTTGAAAACACATTAGTCTCCCCCATATTTGGGGTTGTAGTTAGTACTAGATTGCCCATCTCCAGGTGGTTAATTCAGGCAGCGTTTCCTGGCCCTTGTGTGTATCTTGTCTCAGACCTAACTGGCCTCTGCAATTACGAACCAATGAGGGAACTTGTGAGCCTCAGCTGAGCCTGCCCTCTGTGTGGGCTTCTGCTTTGGGACTGTAGAAAAAAGCACTGGCGTCTCAGTCACGTGGTGGGACCAGCTCTGGCTCCCCCACATGCCAGCTCCGCCATCTTGGGTAAGTTGCTTAATCTCCCTCAGGCTAGTTTCTCCTTTTGCAAAATAGGGATAATATACCGTCTTCACTGGGCTATGCAGCAGGTACGAAAATGCTTATTCCTCTGGCTGTCACTGTCATCGTTATTATTGGAAAAGGAATTTTAGAAAAGCCCAGACCAACCCCAAGGGAGGGAAGAGCAGCTCCATGCTCCTTCTGGGTTCTTGTGACACCTTGACTGCCACAAGAGCCACCCTTGCCTCCTGGTCGAGGTGCCCCGACATCTATTCCAGCCTGGCCCTATTCATCCATCATTGTTTCCCAATCCCTGCCTGGGGTGTCGGCCCCTCACCCCTTGTTTAATAAATGCCCATGTTCAGTTTTCCTAAATGTCTTTACCCCCAAATGTGTAGCTTCACAACTCTCGAACATTTCCCCACAGTAATTAAGAGAAAAACCAAACATTGCCTTCAAATCTTACTGTAGTGACGGTGGCTTTGCTTGCTGGGCAGGGCTTCTGTTAACTAATTCTAATGATCAGGGGAAAAAATGATGCAAGCAATGCAATAGAGGAACAGGGTATAGGAAGCAGAAGGAGGGGAGGAAATTTAGAAGCCGGGCCACCATTGTTTTGGTTGCCTTGTAAATGTTGGAGAGAATGTAGTTTCTACATGAAGTTCTCTGTGAGGACAAAGAATACTGTGCTTTTGACACAGATTTTTCTTCTCTTTTCCTTTTCATTTACATGATGGCATTGGCCTTTCATTTAATATTTTTCTTTCTACCCTACCTTTGGGAGGAATGAACTAAGAAGGGATGGTGGGTGGGAGAAGCAATGAAGAAGGTCTCTTGACTGATGTGGAGTGCAGGGATGATGCACGTCATCAGATCACATCACTGGAGCTCTGTAGAGCTTGGTTCTTGTATTTAGAATAAAGGTGGTTTGGTTGCAAACTGGAACATAAGGGTGTAGGATGTCCCCTCTGGTTGTCCTCAGTTGTTCCCCTGAGCTTCAGAGTCCCTTTCCTCCCCACGGTTAGTAACACATAACTCATGAGACTTATCACGGATGTAGGGGAGGGAAGCATCGTGGAGCTCACTCTCCACCTTGGGGCAGTCCCGAAGCTCTGTGGGTGTCCCTGACACATCCTCTAATCCTGCTTCCCTTTCTCTGGGGATGGGGGTAACTTGCTGTCTCTCACAACCTCCTTGGTCTGAAAACTCTTAGAACTAGGTACAAGTCACATTTACATGGGTCTTTTTATCTACATTATGTCACTCAGTCCTCACACCCACTCTGTGAGAGGGATATTCTTGTCACTGGCATTTTATAAAAGAGAAAGTGGAGGAGGAACGGTGAGGGTAAGGAAGGCTCCAAGGCTCGCCCTGGGAGACGCGCAGCTAGCTGGTCTCAGGGCTGTCTTCTAGCTCCAAATGCAATCAAAAATCGTCTTCTCTGAGACTGAGGTCATTGGTCAACTAATGCCAAATGTTAAACTGCTGTGGTAGTGATTACATGAGAGTATCAAAATGCATAGAACCGTACACCAAAAAAGTAAATTATACTGTATGTGGAAAAAGGGAGTAACAACAAAAGATAGATGGTGGTAAGCACAGGTGGTCAGCGGGTGATAGTGACACACAGTTGACCCTAGAACAACGTAGGGGCTGGGGCGCTGACGCCCCATGCAGTTGAAAATCTACATATAACTTTTGACTTCCCCAAAATGTAACTAACAGAAAGCTTACTGTTGACTGGAAGCCTTACTGATAACAGAGACAATTAATACATATTTTGTCCATTATATGCATTAAATAATGTAAGC
This sequence comes from Galago senegalensis, assembly GCA_963575145.1. Classification (NCBI taxonomy): domain Eukaryota; kingdom Metazoa; phylum Chordata; class Mammalia; order Primates; family Galagidae; genus Galago; species Galago senegalensis. Next base: position 3,954 of record CAUYTI010156697.1, read on the forward strand.
AGAGCAAAGAAAGTGTTATTAAGGAATTTGTGAAGAAGAGAAAATATATTCACTATTCATTAAGTGGAAGTGGGTCGTCATGAGGTCCCCATCCTCTCCACGCTGAGTAGGCTGAGTTGCTGGAGGGGGAGAAGGGGTTGGCTTTGCTGTCTCAGGAGTGGTAGAGGTCGAAGAAATCCACATAAAGGTAGTTCCAACTCTTGTTGTTCAGGGCTCAGCTACAGTGTGAGAAGAGCTAGGGTACCTTACAGACACTATGTGGGGCCCAGCAGGAGCTGATTTGGGTGGGGCACCATGGAACATTTTGGGGTGATGGCAGGGTTCTATATCTTGATTGGGGATACAGTCACATAGCTATACACATATGTCAACATTCACTAAAATACACACTTAAAATGTGTGCAATCTACTACAACTCTGCGGATTTTATAAAAAGTCAGTAAAATATAGAAATTGCAAAAATTGTACATACTTATATATGTACTTATATGCACTTTAAATAGCTTGTTTTCACCGACAGTTATTTAGCTGTACAGTTATTTGCTGTTTTGTTGAAGGGAGAGGGCTTCCCTTTGTATAAAGGAATTTAGTTGGTGTCCCTCCTTGATTTTTAAGACTTTTCCCCCCTTCTTTTGAGCTAAATTTCTACTGTGTCTTGCCTACCTCTAATTTAATAGCAGTTTCTTTTAGCTCCTCAACATTTATCAAAAATTTCCAAAATACTCACTTTGCTTTTCTTAGAAACAACTATCTTCTTTTCACATTCATATTATATCTGTTTAGGTTATATTTAATTAAATTATGTAAATATAATACCAAAAACAACTGGCATAAACAGTTTGGAACTAAACATAACTGATTCTTGGAAAACACTCCAAAAGTCGGGGTGGAAATAACTGCACGAGCTCCCTACCACGCAGCCAGCATGCTACTACTAACGTCAGTTGGTTTGCGGAGGGGGTGGTCCTGCTACAAACCCTATCCTGGCTCTCGTCTGCTTATGGTGTTCCCCCAACTGTGCCCATCCTTGGTTTCCTATTCGGCCTAACTCATCTGACTTTTTTTTTTTTCTTTGAGACAGAGCCTCAAGCTGTCCTCCTGGGTAGAGTGCTATGGCATCACAGCTCACAGCAACTTCCAACTCCTGGGCTTAAGTGATTCTCTTGCCTCGCCCTCCCAAGTAGCTGGGACTACAGGCACCTGCCACAACACCTGGCTATTTTTTAGTTGTAGTTGTCACTGTTGTTTGGCAAGCCCAGGCTGGACTTTTTAAAGAAGTTCTTAGGTGACATGGTTTCTAGAGCTTACATTGTCCCAGGCACTTTCTTTAGCTTAGACTAAGAAGGTTACCCAGGAATGGTGCCCCCTGTTTTACATACTCTTCCCCCCAGCCTGCTCCCAGAACCTGTCCCCTCTACCCAGCGCAGGATGCAAATGCTGGAGGTATAAATTCTGTAAGTGTACATCTAGGATTAGGGGGTGGTTCCCCACTCCTGAGAGTTTAGATGTCAGGCCTTAATGAAAGAGCTATCATCTACGTAAAAATTTAACTTAATATAGAGAAACTTCCTGCTGCCTGGATGCCAGGACAGCCCTGTAGAGACTGATGGAACATTTCCCTGCCTGGCAGGATGGGCTCTTTAAGGGGCTGGGGGGAGACTGGGGAGGCCTTCCTGCAGACCAGGCCTGCTCCTCAGGGCTGGAAGGCATGTTAATGTCCTTCTGTGGCCTGCACACCCCTGTTGCCATCTGCCCTCCCTGTGGCTTGTGTGTCCTTCTGCCAGATCAGCAGGGATCAGCATGATTATCAAGTTAATCAGAGTCTGACACAGCCCCTCTTTGTCCACCATCATCTTCCTGAGATGCTGTATTTGTTGTTGATTATTTAGGATGTATGATTTTAGTTGTATGCCTGTTGATAGACATTTGTTTTGTGTCTGTTTACTTTTTTATCTTTTCATGCTGCCAAAAATGTGATTCTGGATAGAGGCTTGCATAGGTTTCTGAGTGCTGGGAATACAGAGATAAATGACCTGGGGTCTCTGCCTACAAGGGAGGTCCTGCTCGGTTTTTTTACTCTCTTAAAAAAAAAAGAGTTCATTATTGTCTGGATATGGGCCTGGAACAGAGTACTCACCTCATCAATATTTGTTGAATATTTTTGTTGTTGTTGCAGTTGTCACTGTTGTTTAGCTGGCCCAGGCTGGGTTTGAACCCACCAGCCTGGGTGTGTGTGCCCAGTTCCCTACCCACTGAGCTATGGGCGCTGCCCAATATTTGTTGAATATTGATGCATGAAATATTATTAGGTTCGATTACATGAAATTGCCAATATCCAGTCATTTCAACTTGTCAGAATGGCACTTCATGTCATACAGTTTGATCTAATATAAAGGTAACAAACATCACTATGGAAAATCTGGAAAATACTAAATAGTATGGCAAGATAAGACCCATAATATTATTCTTCAAGGATAGCTATTAACTTTGGGCCCTCTTTTAAAGACAGATATGAATATTGATTTTCTTCTATACATGTCTTGTGCAAATGCTGTCATAAGAAAGTACCATCTGCGGGAGGATAAAGGATAAAAGTGAAAGTCTTCCTTCCCTCCCCAACTTCTCATCCCATGGAACCATTGCCAAGTGTTTGGTGTGGAGGCTTTGCGTTATTTATGCAAATATGTGTCCATTTAGATTTGATAGATTATTTATATAAGTTTATGCAAATCAGTGAGGTGAAAGTAATCCACCCTCTGCTGGCTAGTTTTGCTCTCAAGGTGATGATGTGCCCCTGCAGTCTGTAGCCGCTCCTCTTTCAGCCAGACCCTCCCACTCGAGGTCCACACTGCCCTGGTGGCCTCTTAGAAGAACTGTAGCTCCCCCTGGAGCTGAGGAATAGCCAGGTTGGTCTAGTGACCTGCTCCTGGCTCCTTCTATCTATGATAGCAAGAAGGAACCTTTCAAGGCCTTGCTGAGCAGGAACTCAGGCACAGTCCGGCCTGTCAGGCTGGTGGCAGGGGTAGCACTGGCAGCCTCTGTGGGAGGGTGTGAGGCGCCCGTCTCCAGGTCCCAAGGAATGCTGACATCCTTTTCACTTCTTCTTTTGCCTACTTTATAGTCTTGTTTGTTTGTTTGTTTTGAGACAGCTCAAGCTGTCGCCCTGGATAGCGAGCCATGGCGTTAAAGCTCACAGCAACCTCAAACTCTTGGGCTTAAGCGATTCTCTTGCCTCAACCTCCGAAGGAGCTGGGACTACAGGTGCCCACCAGAAAGCCTGGCTGGCTATATTTTGGTTGTAGTTGTCATTGTTGTTTGGCAGGCCCAGGCTGGATTCAAACCCTCCAACTTCAGTGTATGTGGCTGGTGCCCTAGTGGCTGAGCTACAGGTGCTGAGCCTTCACGGTCATTTTGTCAGGGAACAGGAGTTGAGTTCAAACTCTGCCCTTCTGTAGGAGCTGGGGTCTCAGACAGACCAGGTGATCTTGCTGAGACTTGATTTATCCCTCCTTAAGTGAAGAGGATACAGGGGCTTGTGCTAGTAAGAGCCAGACCAGGGACCAGGTCGCTGACCTGCCATTTACCAGCTCTGTGATCTCAGTTGCATAGGTAGAACTATTAGAATACTGCTTATAAGTTTGCTGTGACATGATGATGTTGCCAGCTCTTACAGGGTTATGGTAAAGAATATATGAGGCAGTGAAGAAACCACTTTGTAGACCACAAAGCCTTGTCTGAATGCAAGCACTATTATTTTATGTTTATCTATAGTTCTATAAAACCAAAAACAGCATTGGGAGGTGCCAGATCGTGTTCTGCTTGAGTGGAATTTACAAATGGGGAGGAGCTGGGGTTTGCACCTAAGGGATCTTGTTGTTCCTGCTGCTTCCTCTACCACACTGCCCACTGCTTCTGCCTGGGGGGATGGCATTGGAGAGTGTCAGAGTGGGCAACATTACTGAACTTTACAGAAGAGAGGATGCCCAGGCCCATAGGGCAAATGACTAAAGTCATATGGAGAGCCAGTGTCAAGCCTTGGTCTGTGGCCTTGATATCCTGGCTTCCCTCCTTGGTCCTCCTCTGGCCCCTTCTAGGTGGGGCTGATGACTGCCCTGATGTCAGCTTGCATGGGGGCCAGGGACCTGTGACAGGTACAGGAGATAGAAAGAAGGCAGGAAACCCAAAGAGAATTTCTTGCAGGCATAGCAGGGTCTGTTCACAAGTGTCCTGTGGTTCTGCTTAGGGAGAGGTGGGGATGGGGAGCTACAAAGGGTGTGGGCAGGATGAGTAGGTGGGTATCTGATGTGGAGCCGTAAGCAGGGGTGAGGGGCACGGTGAAGTGTTTGGGGAGGATGAAGAGAATGGCAGTGGAGATGGAGGGAGGGCAGATGACTGGATCTGGTTGTGCTTACCTGGAAGGTGCTAGAACCCTCAGCTGCTGAGTTTCCAGTGTAAAATGGGGATTCACTCTCCCCTGCTGAGCTGCTTTCCCTGTGTAATAATATTCGCTTTTGTTCTCCCAGGCTTAGGAATTCTGTTTGCTTCCCTAGGGCCTCCCAGGCTTCACCAGGCCAGGGTCTGCTCCCCAGGGACCTGGAGCCGTGTGGATTCCCTGGATGTGTTTGCTGGCCCCTGCTCCTCTGGCTTCGTAGAAAGGAAGTCAGAGGCTGGAATTTTTTTTCCTTTTAATTCTTGAGAGGCTACATTGAGAGACCGATCTCAGAGTGAAGATCCTTTGAGGATATTTCCTCTGGCTGAGTCTAATTGACTTAATCTGTGGTATGGCTCATGTTTCCCTTTGGGAAAGGAGAGCTGATGCCTGACTCACTCCTTCGTGGAGTACTGTGTGCCCAATTTCTCTCTCTCTGAGGGAAGTCCTGCCTGGCGCATTCTGATGGAGTCATTATTCTCACTCCTGTCCCAGGGACAGCAGGGCCATTCCTGTTCTTTTCTTCTAGATCTGAGGGTGGATGGAACTTTACTGTACCTGTCGCAGGTACATCCATCCAACTTTACTGAACTTTACAGAAGAGAGGATGCCCAGGCCCAGAGGGCAAGTGACTAAAGTCATATGAAGAGCCACTGTCAAGCCTTGGTCTGTGGCCTTGATATCCATCCCCAAGATGATGGAAAGCAGGTCCTTAGTGCCTCCAGGGGCCCCTGTGACACACAGACTGTAAGAGTTCAGGGAGAAAGCCTCATGGAGGAGGTAGTACTAAGCTGGGCCCCAAAAGGCATGTTGGATTTGAGCCCTACCTAACCTGGTAGGGGAGGGGCAGAGGTGACTACTGTGAACAAAGGTCTGGAGGATGAACATGGATGTGGGAACCTCTGACTTGAGAATTGAATGTGTAAGAAAGAATTCTAGGAGGTAATTTGGGATCTGAAATGGAGGACCAAACAAGATAGCTTTGACTACATTCTGTAGCAATAGGGAGCCATTGAAGGTTTTGGAGCAGACAAGTGACTTGAACTGGGCTGTCCTTAAAAATGATTATTCTGATGGGTAGAGGGAGGGGGATTGGAGGGATCACTTCTGAGGTCTTTCTTACAGGGGTACAAGTGAATCTTTCGAGTAGAATGTGAACGTTTTAAAACAATAACTGAGAAAATGACATGAAGGCTGTGGAAGTATTTCACAGTTTGATGGAAGTATTTCAGATTGCATGTGAAAACCCCACACTGTACCCCAGAAGTGCATTAATGTACATAGTTACCATTCAATAAAAAAAAAGAAAAAGATTATTCTGGCAACAAAAGTGAGGGCTGTGAGCAACCAAGTATGTAGGAACCTGCCTGTGCATGGTAGAAAACAGGTAGCTTATCTGAGCAATCAAAGGAAACATAGGAGAAAGGGATTTATTTAGTCAGGATACACTGTGAGCCTGCTCACGTGCTTGCTGTATTAAAAGGTACAAAGTAGGGAAAAGTCTGGGTTGTTGCCCTTGTTGAACTTTCACATCTGATTGTGAAGATTGCCATACACTCCCATAAACTAGTGAGAGACTTTTTCAGAGATACCTATGAGAAGGTGAGAGATGAGAGCAACCACATGCCACATAATAGTGGTACAGAGATGGGGAATAAGACTGATCAAGCACCTGTTTCATGCCAGGCACTATGCCTGGTACTCTGATCCTCACCCCAATATCATACAGATTTCAGGGAGAGACTGACGTGCTTTCTTATGGACACGCAGACCATTGGAAGGTGGGGCTGGTATTCAGCTTTCGCTCCATTCATTTCCAGAGTCTTGGCTCTATGCTAAGGGTGGGGGTAGGGTGCTTTTAACCAGGCTTTGAAGTTAGTAGGAGCAGTGGAGGTAGGGGGTACATTCTCTCAGTCTAGAAGGGAGAGTGGAAGTGAGGAGAGGAAGAGATAAAGAGAGTGAGAGGAAAAGAGGAAGAGGAAGAAGAGGAGGAGGAGGATTTTGCCAGGGACCAGGGCTGGCAACTAGGGAAAGATGAGCATGTAAGAATGGTTGGCAAGAAGGATAGAGCTGAAAGAAGGTAGGTTGGTGTGTCCTCCTTTCCTCTGAACTACCACAATGTCACCTAGAAAAAAGATGATAAAAAACTTCTTCCAGTCAAGAGTGACAAAGACAGTCTTTCCTGTAAACAACTAGAAACTGGATAAAATATAGGGAAAGTCTTTATCAGTTTTGGGATAACAGGTGGTGGCAGACTATGATTCTTTGGAAAAAGAAAACTAGGCTCGGCACCTATAGCTCAACTGGCTAAGGCGCCAGCCATGTACACCTAAGGTGGCGGGTTCGAATCCTCAGCCCGGACCCGCCAAACAACAATGATGGCTGCAACCAAAAAATAGCCAGGCGTTGTGGCGGGCGCC